>CAUYSK010072231.1:0-24344 GCA_963575035.1 Avahi laniger | reverse complement strand
CAATTTGCAAAGACCATATGATTCTTTTGATAGATGCTGAAAAAGCATTTGACAAAGCCCAACACACCTTTATGATAAAAATTTTCATCAAAATAGGCATAGATGCCTCATTCCTTAAAATTATCAAATCCATCTACGACAAACCCACTGCCAATATCATACTGAACGGGGAAAAATTGAAACCATTCCCACATAAAAAATATATTTAATTAAGAATATTCTGGAATAATTTTATCCTACCATCAAAGAAGGATTTTTAAAGCTAAATTAAATGGACATGTCAAATTAGAATCTTGTTCTATTACACAAAGGAAATCAATTTCAAGTAAAAAATAAATGCATTTTTTTCTTCCGTGATTCAAAATAGTGTATTCCTTATAAGTCATACCTTTCAGAATTGAACTCATTTAATTTAACATCTATGTAGATTAAAACAATATTCATAACTATGTTGTTTCATTCTCCAATACTTTTTTATCCATTGACTTTCAATTATTATGTGCCAGTGGTCAAAATTTTAGTCTTAGGACCCTTTGAGCATATTAAAATGTAATGAAAGCCCAAAGATATTTATATATGACCTCTATAAGTCATTGTTCACTATATTAGAAATAAAAATTGAGAACTTTTAAAATATCAATTGACTAATCTAAAAATAACAAACATACAATATGTTCATGTAACTATTTAAAATGAACGTTTTCTGAGACAAAAAATAATAAGTTTGCCATTGTTTTACTTTGATTGCAAATTTCTTTTTAATATCTTCCAGTTTAATAGAGATAGTTGGATCTCACATGTGCTTCTGCATTTCAATACTTCTATATGCTGTCTGGTTGAAGTATATGAAAAAAATCCAAGCTCGCTTATATATGTGCTTGAAAGGGGAGGCATTTTAAAATCCTTTTAAGATAATTATGAATTATTTTGATATTATGCCAAAACATAAGAATTGGTAGTTTTTTTAAAGGTTAGTTGCTAAGTAGAACCTAATATCACATTACTGAACTTTTCATATACTCTTAATTATTAAAATTTATTGTTCAATCTCACATTTTGAATTCATTTTAGCAACGCATGGTTTGTAACATGCACTAATTATTTGAAATATATTTGTTCACTGAGATATATATGTCTTCTAAATATTGACATATCTCATCACAAAATATTACGTTTGCTAGGCTGGACATGGTGGCTCATGCCTGTAATCCTAGCATGCTGGGAGGTCCAGGTAGGAGAATCGCTTGAGCTCAGGAGTTTGAGAACAGCCTAAGTGAGAGTGAGATCTGGTCTCTACTAAAAATAGAAAACATTAGCTGGGTTGTGGTGGCATGCACCTGTAGTCTCAGCTACTTGGGAGGTTGATTCAGGAGGATCATTTGAGCCCAGGAGTTTAAGGTTGCTGTGAGCTAAGCTAATTCCAGGGCACTCCAGCCCAGACTCTGTCTCCAAAAAAAAAAAAAAAAAGATAGTTGGTAGAGGGGTGGAGAAAATGGCGGATTAGTGGTGACCACCTGGCTCTCTGCTCCTAGAGAAGGAGGTGAAGAACATCGACAGTTAGGCGGGAGTGGATCTCTCTCCCACAGGAACAGCATTGTGAGGCTGCAGAGAAGCAGCGTGGGACAAGCAACAGCTGGAAAACAAAAAGGTGAATTGGAGAATCCACCGCAATGTCTGGAGAGTGTGAGATATGCAATAGGGAATAGAGAGTGAGATGGCCGCACCCATGGGCCAGATGGGGCAGTGTGTTCTGATCCACAGCAGGACGACTCTTCCTCCACTGACCTCCACATCCACTCAGGCAGAGAAGTGCCTGAAGTCAGTGCAAAGTTGTAGCACAGGCTGACAGGCTGTGTGAAGAAGAGACAAAAGTGGGAAACATTTTCAACTCTCCAGTGCTTTGTGCTAGCTCCGCACTTGGCGGAGGAGGTACTGGTCCTCCGGATCCCTAGTAGGGAGTTTGGAGATAGGTATCTCCCCCCTGTGATGGCCATGGGGACCAGAACAAGGGAGGTGAATGCCAGAAGGGAGGCTCTGCCCTGGAAAACCACTGAAGATTCGGCTGGTGCAGGGTGGGACAGAGAGTACAGATCCCCCCTACTGGACTGACGTGAGACAGTACATCAGGGAAACAGTGGAGACAGCCAGCGGTTCATTGAGACAGCCTGCCAAACCCAGCACCCTCTGTTCCCTGAGCAGTCGCCTCCAGTGCTGGCTCTCTGTGGGTGGGCAGCTGCCATTTTGGGGGTCCATAGCCTAAAAACTCTGTGGCAGGTTGCTGATCTGGGCACTGCCCCTTCTCCAGCCCAGCAGGGCAAGCCCAGGCAATGGACTCAGTGGACACCACTGCCCCTGCCTGGTAGAGCAGGTCCCACCCTTGGAGGAGGGCAGTAAGGAGTGAAGCCACTTTCTGGGCTGAGATGCCAGGTGGCCTCAGGTGGCCCTATGCCTCCTGCCCGCCCACTTGTATTTCACTGCCAAAGGGACAGAGCCCATCCTTGGAGGAGGGGAGAAAGGAGAGAAGACGTTTTTCTGGGCTGGGATGTGGGGTGGTCTCAGGCAATGCCCCTCCCCCAGCCCCGGGGGACAGACTCTGCCATTGGAGGCAGAGAGAAAAGAGAAAAGTTATTTTCTCTGTGTGATTGGTGTGAATCTATGAGACCCTGGAACTAAGCAAAAGGGGACAGACTGTTGATTCATCCCATGAGTTGGTTTTGATCATCTGGTAAGAACATAATGCTAGGGCTTGCTCTTGGTGCCCAGGCACCAGTTTTGGGGATTGTCTGGGGAGGAAAATCTTGGCCAGATCCCTTAGCACTTGCACCAATTGACACACCCAACCTGGAGCTGCCTTGCAAATGTGGCAAAAGAGCCTTGAATAACATATTAGCAGCTCTCCCCTAGCAGCAAATGAAGAAAGACAGAAGTATACACTAGCAGGCTCGCAGGTACCTGTTGCTCTTCTTGTCCCACCTAAAGTGGCAACAGGGCTCTAGTAACCCTTGGGAGTGACTAGACATTTTCCAAAGACTGGGACGCTTGTATACCCCATTTGGGGTATACCGGGGTAAACCCCCATTCCGGGATTTAGAGCCCAATACGAAGATATTGGAATACCTCAATAATCGACTTCTTCATGCAAACCGCAAGCAAAAAAAGAGAGGTTAACCCTCATAGCCCAACACAGTGCCTTCCATCTCAAACTAGTGGATGGCAGCAGAATCACTCACACAAGAGTGATTCATCACCTGGGAGACTAAGCAAAGGGTCCAAACTCACTGTGTCCTTTGGCAAGAGATGAAGACAACAGGTCAGAGACAACCCAAAAGGCTAAATACCTGTAAGGCAATAAAGGACCAGAGCGCATCTCCCCAGCAATGTGAAGAAATGTCCCTTCGGGGACTTGGAGTTAAAGCCATAACCCAGCCCCAGTACCCCCAGTATTGACAAAGTAGCCTGATGACAGTCAATGAAAGAACACAGGAAACATGAAAGATCAGAAAGAAGAGTCACCCCCAAAATAAAATATTCAGTTTCCATCAATAGTTACGAACTTATACCATATGATTAAATTGACAGAGGAAGAATTTCGAATATGGATTGTAAGAAAACTCAGTGAAATTGAAGAGAAAAGAGAAACCCAACATAAAGAAGCAACAAGAACAATACAGAAAATGAATAAAAAATTCTCTAAAGAAATTGAAATACTACAGAAAAACCAAACAGAAATCTTGGAAATGAAGGAGGCATTCAAGGAACTTCAAAAAACAGAGGAAAGCCTCAAGAACAGAATGGATCATGCAGAGGAAAGAGACTCAGAACTTGAAGATAATGCCTATGTGCTAAACAAATCAAATGAAGAAAAAGAACACAGAAACAAGAGACAACCAAAACATACAAAAATTGTGGGATTATGTAAAGAAGCCAAATATAATCATTGACATCCCAGAGATAGAAGAAGAAAATACACAAACTTATTTCATGGAATACTGGAGGAAAATATGCCTGGTCTGGCCAGAACTCTAGATATCCAGATACAAGAAGCACACAGAACTCCTGGGAGACTCAAAGTGAAAAGGCTATCACCACATCAAATAGTTATTAGCCTGAACAAAGTAAACACGAAAAAAGTAATCCTTCAAACAGTGAGGCTAAAACGACAGATAACCTACAAAGGAAAACCTATCAGCCTAACTGCACACTTCTCAACTGAAAGTTTACAATCCAGAAGGGATTGAATGCCTATCCTTAATCTTCTAAAACAGAATAATGGCCAACCTAGAATTCTCTACCCAGCAAAATTAAGCTTCATTTATGAGGGAGAAATAAAGACCCTCCCAGACAAGCAATCACTGATGGAATTTTCAAAGACCAGACCAGCCCTGCAGGAAGTACATAGGCTGGAATTACACACTCAACAGTGCATTAGACATTCTCCAAAGTAAAATCACTCAAGAGTTAAAGTCTAGAACCTGGACTTCACAGTGGCTCAAGGAGTGAAACAAAACAATTGGAAATCACCCAACATTATGAATGGAAACCTACCTCAAATATCAATCCTATCAATAATTGTGAATGGCTTGAATTGTCCTCCAAAGAGATATAGACTGGCAGAGTGGATAAAAATCCAAAAGCCTAGTATCTGCTGTCTACAGGAAATGCATCTAACCCACAAAGATGCTTTAAGACTGAAGGTCAAGGGATGAAAAACAATCCTCCAGGCAAAAGGAAGTCAAAAGAAAGCAGGGATAGCTATACTTATTTCAGAAAATTACATTTGCTAATATCAAGAATATTACCAAAAAAGTCTTTAATTATTAGAAAGATGTCAAACTCATGGGACAGATACAAATTTTCCAAAATATTATTTTTGTTTAAAATGTTAAATTTTATCATTGGCAACAAATACTGTCAATTGGTTTCTTTCCTTGTGGTGGCAGGGTCCCTTTGTTCACAATTAAGGAAATGTCTACCAAACAACCAACTCCAAATAACAACAGTTTTTCTTAAACTGTGTCAAGTAAACAAGGTGTTCCATGTGAAAGCAACTAGTTTAGCTCACAGCTCTGAAATCAAATGCCCACAAATATGCTTTTCCTGAAGATGACAATCACAATTTATACTATAGCAGAAGGGCTTCATGTGCATTTCCTATTTCTCCACACAGAATATGAAAATGATTCATGCTTCATGATGCACAATTATTTATATATATTTTTCTTTATCAAGGAGAATCTAACCTTTATCCCTTTTTTTCTTTATTTTTTTCTTTTTTTGTTGCAAATATAATCAGTTGAATGCAATGAGTTTTACTATGGCTTAGAGCTACTTTCTCATTGTATAATAAGGTACTATTTATTAATTAATTTTAATTGACAATTTAAATTGTCATTTTTGTATATTCATGGTGTGCAAATGATGTTTTGGTATATGTGGACATTGTAGAATGACTAAATCAAAGGTGCCAATATTTTTATCATTTTATTTTCATAATCAGTGCTACTGTCAATACAGTGAAAACAGCAAATATATCCTTTAATTATTATGAAAATAGTTTTGACCTTGCACACCTCCTGACAGGATCTCAGGGATCCCTGCAGGTCTAGATACCACACCTCAAGAAGTGCTGCTTAATGAAATTTTCTATGTAATATATTTTCACTACCTTATATTTTATGCAAATATATCATATGAAAGAGCACATGAAATCTAATATAACTTTGGGGGACATCTTTAATTAATAATTATATAAATGACATTATTACCATGTTTGGGCTCTCATTGTCATGTTCCACCAACACTGTGAAAACACCTGAAAGAGAATTGGTCTAGTTATTGCTCTGTGAGCCCTTTATGCCAGGGCTACTAAATCATTGTCATTTAAGAATATAATTAGCACATCTCATTAGCTAATGAAGATGATCACCATTAAAATTCTTTACCAATTTATGGTTCCCCCTTTATCACAATTTAACAGCAATGCCATTTCAGGGTAATAACAAAATTGGTTCATAAATGACCCCTGCACTAATGAACAAGCAGCACCTTGTATCAAGGAGCAAAGGACTATTTATTCATTATACTCCTAATTATATTATGTAGTGGAGTTGTACTGCTGATGACTTTCCAATGTGATTCAGTCAATACATTCAGAATTATCATTTTTATGTTTGAATTGCAAAGCCAAATGATACAGAATATATCTATTTTTTTCAGCAATCCGTAGTTAGAGAACACTTATATTTTATGTCTACATTCCATGTATTTAAGTAAAAGATGAATAATGATCCATACAAATACGCTATAAAAGCATTTCATAAGTAACATGCTCTTATTTTAACTTGAAAATGTTCCACTTTTTCAAACTTCTTATTTTATTTTTCTAAAAACTCATTTTCCTCTTTTTTAATGTGAAGTACATGTGTATTCATAAGACTAGATGAAATAATAAAAAAATTTTCAGTAATTGTTAACATTCTCAAAAGGATAAAATAGAATGAAAAAAATTGGGGATTACTGAACTAATGAATTTATATTTAACTATTCAAACCAAAAAGTTGAAATATAAATTCATTGATTGCTGATACCATTTTGAGGGTAGATGTTTTAGTCATCTAATGCTATGTGACAAATTATCACAAACTTAGTGGGTTAAAAAGCATTAATTTATCTTGTAATTTCTGTGAATCAGGCTTCAAAATGAGTTAGCTGGCTCTCGCAAGGCTGAGCAATGTGTTGGCTGGGGCCATCATCCCATCTGAGGCTCAAAGTCTTCTCCAAGCTCACTGAATTTGTTGAAAGAATTTAGGTTTTTGTAGTCGTGGTACTCAGTTCCCCATCTTTCTGCTGGCTATTAGCCAGATGTCTCATTCAGCTTCTGGAAGTAGTCCTTAGGTCTTAAACAAAATAATATCTCCGTTTTACAAAGCCAACAGGAGAATCAGCCTGCTATGACAGAGTCTTATATAACATCACATAGTGATAGACTGACTATCCCATGATATTTTTAGGTCCTGCCCACACTCAAGGTAAGATGATGATATGGTGTCTGTACAGTATGGGGTGGGACTCTGCCACCCTCTGATTGGAACTATTTAAGTCCTTCTGAATGAAATATAAAATATATTCACTCTTTCCAGAATTCTCCAGAGTCTCATCCCATTATGATGTAAGATGAAATTCCAGAATCTCACTCATATCTCATTCACTCAAAGTCTAAAATATAAATTAAGTCCAAATATATATGAGAGGCCTGAATATAATGCATTAAGTAGACCTCCGGGGACACAATTCTCCATCTGTGAACCTGTGGAAATAAAGAGACAAGTTATGGGCTCCCAACACTTTCTCTTTACAATAGTGGGACAGGACTAGGACATTAGTTATAAACGATCTAGTTCAAAAACTGGAAAATGGAAGATAAACAGTAACAACTGCTCCATAACAGTTGTGAAGTGTTGGATTTTCTTGAGTGGGTTTCAAGACCTGGATAAAGGCTTGTGGCACTTAGATGAGAAAATCTGTAAACACTTAATTTCTTGAAGGGGATTTAGCTTGACTAAATGCTCTGAATTTTTTTTTCTTTTTTTTTATCTTTCTAAAGTTTTAACTGAAGGTCATGCAGTCACACCCTCCACTTGTTTTTATTGACTAAACGTTAATCAGCCATTTTGGACAGGCATCTTTTGCCATCTGGAGAGGCCAATAATTTTCAAAATCATCCAGTTCTGCTTTTTCTTCTTTCCTCAACCTATCTCTCTTCTCTCACATTTACTATAAACAGCAAGGAGACAACAGGTAGCATTTTTGGCATTTAGCTATACAGTTGACTCTTCAACAACATGGGATTAGGGATGCTGATTCTCCATGTGGTCAAAAATCCATTTATAATTTTTGACTCCCTAAAAACTTAACTACTAATAGCCTACTGTTGACCAAAAGCCTTACCGATAACACAGAACAGTTGATTAACATATTTTATATGTTGTACCTATTATATACTGTATTTTTACAATAAACTAAACTAGAGAAAAGAAAATGTTATTAAGAAAATCATACAAGAGTGCAGGCATAGTGGCTCATCCCTGTAATCCCAACACTTTGGGAGGCTGAGGTGAGAGGATCACTTCAGGCTAGGAGACCAGCCTGGGCAATATAGTGACACATCATCTCTACAAAAAATACAAAAGTTGTCTGGGCATGGTGGCACATGCCTGAAGTCCCAGCTACATGGGAGACTGAGATAAGAGGATCCCTTCCTTGAACCTAGGAGTTTGAAGTTGCAGTGATCTATCATGATGCCACTGCACTCTAGTCAGGGCAATGGAAGGAGACCCTGTCTCAAAATAAACAAAGAAACAAACAAACAAAATCATACAGAAGAGAAAATATATTTAGTATTCTTTAGTGCAAGTGGATCATCCTAAAGGTTTACATCCTCTTCATCCTTATGCTAAGTAGGCTGCTGAGGAGGGGGAAGAGAAGGAGTTGATCCTGCTGTCTCAGTGGTGGCAGAGGCAGAAGAAAATCTGCACATAAATAACCCATACAGTTCAAACCCATATTTTTCAGCCACCAACTATATATTCAATTTCATCATTTAAAAGTTCTGATTCCCACACAAGCACAGGACACAGTTTTGCTAATCTTCTGTTACTGTGTATCACCAATCTGTCTCCCTTTTTCTACTTTTTAGTAACATTCTTCACTTTCTTCTGTAACTTCTGAAAACATCTTCCAAACTCAGTTTTCTAACAATATGCCCAACGGGATTTAGATTTTCCCTTTCATCCTTCTTAAAATCCTTCCAACTTCCACCAACTTTCTGATTCCAAATCACTTTTTTTTCCTTAGATATTTGTTGTAGCAAACACTCAATTTCCAAGTACCACAATCTTTATTCGTTTTCTATGCTGGGTAAAAAATTATCTCAAAGTTTCCATGGGTCAAGAGTTTGGACATCACTTACTTGGGCCCTTTGCTATGGGTTTCAGAAGCTGAAATCAAGTTTTTTTTTTTATTATTATTTCAACATGTTACAGAGTAGAAATGTTTAAGTTACATATATTGTCTTTGTCCCTCCTGAGTCAGAGCTTCAAGCATGTCCATCTCCCAGATGGTGCACACCACACCATTAGGTGTGAATATACCCATCTGCTCCTCCCCCCCTCCTAACTGCCTGATACCTGATGAATATTACTACTACATGTGCACATAAGTGTTTATCAGTTAATAACAATTTGATGGTGAGCACATGCGATGCTTGTTTTTCCATTCTTGTGGTACTTCGCTTGGTAGAATGGGCTCCAGCTGTATCCAGGATAATACAAGAGTTGGTAGATCATCATTGTTTTTTGTGGCTGAGTAGTACTCCATGGTGTACATATACCACATTTTATTAATTCACTCATGTATTGCTAGGCACTTGGGTTGTTTCTACATCTTTGCAATTGTGAATTGTGCTGCTGTAAAAATTCTACAGTAGATGTCTTTTTTTATAGAATGTCATTTTTTCTTTTGGGTAGATGCCCAGTAATGGGATTTCTGGATCAAATGGTAGTTCTGCTCGTGTCACTATAACTTGACATTTCTACTTGGATGAACATTCAAACTTCTATTTTTATTTTTCTTTATAGCACTTAGGACGTTCTGATATTCAATATATATTTACCTATTTGAGTACATATTTCTCTTTTCTCCACCTGTCTTATCCCCAAAATATAAGTACCATGATGGCAGGTGCTTTTCTTTCTTTTGTTCACTGCTATATCCCCAGTACAAATAATAATGTTTGGCACATAGTAGATACTCAAGGAATAGTTGAGTGAACATTTCTGTTGACCTGTTTTCAAAGTATTAGAATTTTCTATTTGATCTTCATAAGTGTCATTTTCATCAGTTTTAAGTTACATATAAAATTATACAGTTAACTAAAGATATGTCAAGCTTATTTTGGCTAATAAGTTCAGGAAATAAGAATAATTCTATTATCTTTTGTTTTTAGGTTCTGAAGGGTATTTAGTATACTCTAATGTCACACATTTTCCCCTTAGTTTTCTTATTTGTTTCTTCTTATTGACTTTTCAACATTGAAACTTCAATCCAAATGAAATTATGTTATATACACTATAACACCAAATTTTGTTTAATTTACTCAAATATCTAATTGTCACAATTTCAGAATATACTTCATATTGACTTACAAAGTCCCCCTTTTTTCAGCATATTATGAGGGTATAGATGTTTAGGTTATATATGTTGCCCTTGCCCTCCTCCCCCAAGTCCGAGTTTCAAGTGTGTCCATCCCTCGGATGGTGCGCATTGCACTCTTTGTGTATGCATATACCTGTCCCCTCCTCCCCCATCCCCTCTCCCCCCCTGTCCGACATCCAATAGATGTTATTCTTATATGTGCACTTATGTGTTGATCGGTTAATACCAATTTCATGGTGAGTATATGTGGTGCTTGGTTTTCCATTCTTGGGATACTTCACTTAGTAGAATACATTCCAGCTCTATCCAGGAGTATACAAGAGGTGCTATATCACCATTGTTTCTTAAAGCTGAATAGTACTCCATGGTATACATATACCACATTTTATTAATCCACTCATGTATCGATGGACACTTGGGTTGTTTCCATATGTTTGCAATTGTGAATTGTGCTGACAAAGCCCCCTTTTTATACATATTATATTTTAGCTTATACTGTTTCATGCTTTTCTATGCTGATTTTTCATATTCTCTTGTTTATAAGTACATTAATTACTGAAATAATAGGATATTATATTTTAATAGTAACTTTCATAAACATTATTTCAGTGTTATATAAAATCACTACTAATATATTTTAATATTGACAATATGCAAAACACAATACTAAATGTTTAAGTGGATTACAATACTCAGTTCTCTAGAAGAGGCATATTGTATCTATCTTAATATGTTCAAATATCAAGGGTTCAGAGAATAAAACTTAAATTGCCCAAATCTACACAATTAACAACAGAGAGAGTTAAAATTCTAACTGAATTTTCCATCTTAAAATGTTATGCCCTCAAAAAACAACTAGCAGTTCAAACCTTTCAAAATTTTACCTCTTCAAAAAATGTATTTGCTATTCAATCTCAGTTACATTTAATGTATGGCATAATAAATATATTTTAACTATGCATAGATTTGTAAAGTGTTAAAAGAGGTTTTATATTTTTTTCCCTGCAGGACTCAACCACAGCAATATATAAGAAGAAAAGATGTCATCAAACATTCATTAAGTGATTTATAAGGTAAAATTTGTAATCTCCATTATATTTAAAATGTTGTAAAATGTCAAAATTATTGTCATACAGTTTCTCGTAATGACATTCTATAGTGATATTGAACTATTTGGAGATTTGGCAGGGTAATTTTCTTCTGTGTATTAAAATCCCTCTTTAAAAATATCTAACCCATTATTTTCTCTAATAAACTATTAAAGTTTTTCTCACAGGCACACTTTTCAAATATCATAGGACCAGCAAATGGGCATTGACATTGTGACAACTTTTATAGATATTCCTAAATTTTCTTTAGAAGTCCAAATGTAGAAATATAACTGTTCCTGCCTATTAACCATAATTTACCTGTGTAAATGTATTTTATAGGTAAGATTTATTAAAACAAAGGTACTTATATTTGAATAGAATTAATTATAATAGGTATAGATATTGAAAAGAGTAAATTGATTGTAGATAATGTATAACTTTTATCATTTTGATGAGTGATTAATGACATCTGATATACCATTGCTTTAAATAATAAAAAAATCTGCTTGAGTATTTGAGTTTCTTATCAAAAGATGAAATGTAAGGAAACAAGGAATGAGATCAAATATACTGTTTTAACTTACTTTGTGTAAAATATATTTTATCAGACATTCTATAGAGCTGCCTAAACTTTTTAGGTTAATGTGTATATATCTTATTAAATCCTCATCATTTAGGTCAATGGAAAGGATTAAATGCTATTTCAAGCCTTACATATTTTCAAAATCAAAGTCTGTTTTATACAATGTGCTTGTTATTATTTTTGAAAATCAACTTTAAATATGAATCTCCTCTTTTGATCATATGTTGAATGTATATACTTGGCCATTTGCATGTATTCTTTTGAGACATTTCCATTCAGATCCTTTGCCCATGTTTAATAGCATTTTTTGATTTTTTCTTATTGAGTTGTTGAAGCTCCATATATATTCTAGTTATTAATCCCTTGTCAGATGGGTAGTTTGCAAATATTTTCTCCCATTCTGTGGGTTTTCTCTTTACTTTGTTGTTTCCTTTGCTGTGCAGAAGCCTTTTAGCTTGATGTGATCCCATTTGTCCATTTTTTCTTTGGTTGCCTGTGCTTTGGGGGTATTACTAAAGAAATCATTGCCCAGATCATGGTCCTGAAGCATTTCTCCTATGTTTTCTTTTAATAGTTTCATAGATTGAGGTCTTAATATGTCTGAGATATGGGTCTAGTTTGATTCTTTTGCATGGTATTAGTTATCAGAGCAATGTAAATCAAAACCACAATGAGATATAATCTCATCCCAGTTAAAATGGCGTTTATCTAAAGACAAGCAATAATGAATGCTGGTGAGAATGCGGAGAAAGGGGAGTCCTCATACGCTGTTGGTGGGCATGTAAGTTAATGCGACCTCTATGGAGAATAGTATGGAGGTTTCTCAAAAAATTAAAAATAATACTATAGTAAGACTCACCAAAGCTAATGCTGGGTATATATACAAAGGAGGGGAATTAGCATATCAAAAGAATATCTGTGCTGGGTGTGGTGGCTCACGCCTGTAATCCTAGCACTCTGGGAGCCTGAGGCGGGCAGATCATTTGAGTTTAGGAGTTTGAGACTAGCCTGAGCAAGAGCAAGACTCTGTCTCTACTAAAAAAAAAAAATAGAAAGAAATAAGCTGGACAACTAAAAATGTATATATAAAAAATTAGTCGGGCATGGTGGCACATGCCTGTAGTCCCAGCTACTTGGGAGGCTGAGGCAGGAGGATCGCTTGAGCCCAGGAGTTTGAGGTTGCTGTGAGCTAGGCTGACGCCATGGCATTCTAGCCCAGGCAACAGAGTGAGACTCTGTCTCAAAGCAAACAAACAAACAAACAAATCTAAACTCCCAAATTTATTGCTGCAGTATTAACAATATCCAACAGTGGAATCAGCCCAAGTATGCATCAATAGATGACTGGATGACAAAATCATGACACATATACACAGTGGAATATTATACACTCACAAAAAGATGGAATCCTGTCATTTGCCACAACATGGATGGAACTGGAGAACATTATGTTGAGTGAAATAAGCCAAGAACAGAAAGACAAATCTCACATGTTCTCACTTATATATAGAAAAGAAATATTAAAACAGTTGATTTCATGGAGGCAGAGAGGTGATCTCATTACAGAGGCTGAGAAGGGTAGCAGGGAGTGTATCATAAATTGGGGATTGTTAATGGGAACAAAAATATAGGTGGTTAGCTAGAATAAATAATAATTGATAGCACAACAAAGTGACTATGATCAACAATAAGTTAGGGCATACTTTCAAATAACTAAAAGAGTGAAATTGGAATATTTTAACACAAAGAAAAGATAAATGCCTGAGATGATGGATACCAAAATTACCCAATTTGATTAATCCACATCATATGCCTGTATCAAAACATCACAAGCACCATATAAATATATACAACTCTTATGTTGCCATAATAATAAAAAATCAAAAAATTTAAAAAATAAATAAAATGTTAATAAACATTGTTGAATTGTTCCCGAAAATTTAGCTGTAGCAATTTACACTCCTTAAAAAATGCTAAGCAAAAACAAAACTAAACCAAATTGTGTTCCGTTAAGTCAAAGATATAAGCCCACACAGTTTTCCAGTGTAGTTATCTCCTGCTTCATCCCCCTCTGCCTGTGTGTTTCCTCAGTTCTCCTGAGGATACTCCAACCTTGATCACATTGGAAACTCTTAGCAAAGCTGAATTTTTCTTTTACATAGGCAGAGAACATATCCTTGTTGCAAACACACTTTTGTTGTTGTTTAAAAATGTATTTTTGGAGGCAAGAATATATAGGAGTAAAAGTAAACAAAATATGAAAACCATGTTATGAAAGATTTTGTGAGATACATGATTTAATGGTCTTAATAAATCAATCACTTTATTATAAATAAGCACAACTTTACCTATTGCTGTGAGCATACTTCATCATTACAGGAAAAACACAGTGGATTTGTAAATGTATGTGTGTTTGTGAAAAAATTCACATCAATTTTTATGTCCTAGGATACAAATTAAAAATGCATAACTTTGGACATTAAAATATGAAGTCATAATTTGTTATTAAATTATTTATAATGTATAAATTTTACAACATTATCCTTAAGTCTGTAGGTAATTGTAGACAGAATTATTCTAACATTGAATCATTTATTCTGCATGTTGGAGCTAAGTTTCATAGCCCAACTTTATAAAGGGTTATAGTAGAGCTTGTAGAACATCACAAATTTTATCTTACAAGGTAAAGCTAATTACACTTTTAATGTTAGCCAATGTTTCCATGGCTTTAGGTCACATTCACACAAAATTCTTTGCAATGTAAAGAGGAAGAATATGATACTGTTCACCTGCTAAATTTAATTTGAATACATTTGTCAGACTTCAACTTATTAAAACATTGAAAAAAGAGAGCTGGAGGAAGAGATTTTACCTTGTCTTTGTAAGTTGAGCCCAAACCATGTTTTATATTGAATTTATATTAAATCCCACTTAAGATTTGGCTCTTCTACATCATTCTTAAAATGCTATTGTAAAATATAACATTTTGAGGACTTAAATATCAAGACAGTTTAATGAGTAAAGATAGACTTGGGATTAATATCCCTGAAAAAGGAAATTTTTGCTACTACATTAGTTAGTAGTGTTTGTAATTTTCACCTGAATTTACATTTTTTTAAATCTTTGGTTTAAAGCCAGCAGTCTCCTAAGTTCAGGATATAGGCTTGCATTTCAGAAGGATGTTCACACTCTGCTTCTCCTCTGTAATTTATAACAGTAAACCTTTCATCAAAATTTTCTTCAGAAAGATTTTTCAAGAAAACATATTTCCATTTTAAATTAATGATTAGCTTACTTTTATAATAGAATGCAAAATATGCCTTTTGAATTTTAATCAAGTAGAACCACAAACTGCATTATAAGTTATAGAATAGTTAATTGTTGCTCCATAATTTTTAAATTATCTCTTTTGGTATACAATCAAAGTAAACTATCTATCTTTAAAAGAAATGATTGTAAATACCAAATTTGTACAGATTTACACTCAAAATTACTTTATACCACTTCAATGGATTTTTTTATATTTCCTATATTATTACATGAAGAAACCAAGTAAATTGAATAAATTTATGTATGGAAATATATAAGAGATTATGTAATTCTGTAGTCATTAATATTTATTTAATGTATCCAGTAAGTGATTTGTGTTTATAAACTCATTTACTCCTCAAAATTAATCTGTGATATATGTGTGATTATTACTTTACAGAAGAACTGGGTATAAGATTGAAATGGTGTGAATTTATAAAACTTTAGTTTAATTTTTAATTTAAATAATTTATTTATTTTGAGGAAAAAGATTGATTTGTTTTTCAATTCTTAGTCCCTCTATTTATTTTTATATAGCAACTGAAACAACAAAATTAATTATGTAAAGTTTAATATTTGCTTACATTTATATTCTTAAGTAAAGAGTAGTAAAACTTGTCAAATGTTGTCCAACAAGCTGCACGGGGTGTCTACCTGCAGGTCACCCAGGACTGACTTGCTTGTTTGTGTTTGCTTTGAACTGGTAAAAACTCTGGTTTCTAGTTACAGTTGTTGAGATGTATATATTCTGTTTCATAAAGAAGTAATTCTAGAAATGGGCTTCAGGGAGTTTTCTCTTAGAGGGAAAAGTAGCCCTCAACATTTTCACTGCTGCTGCTGCTGCTACTTGTTTGGGTGCAGGAGTCAATGGCAAGGAGAGTTTGTGCTGTGTTTCTGGTTTGAATGTTTTTCTCTTGTCATGGAGCCGTGGTAGATTTATAAGCACTTGTTATTCTCCAGAGGATAGAATCTGGCTGACAGTTTGCCAGAAAGAATATGTTTACATACTTTCAAGTTTCTTGCACATTTGTTGACGAACAGCATTATTCATGTTGCTTAAAGTCTAACGTCTCTTTCACTTACTCAACAGTGTCAGCTATTTGAAATATTTCTCATTGAGGAAATAACTCGAATTCAGTTCACAGTAAATCTAACACTTCAATATTTCAAATCTCAACAAAATCTTCAATTTCTTCCAAAAATAACCTCAGGAGATATTTTTATAAAACTCAGTGATCACACACTTCATGTTTAATTTACATAAATCAGTGGAAAACTAGTGTGTATTTTATGAATAAATAATTATTTGTATTTTCTTGGAAGAGTATGAAGTAGAAGAATTATTTATCTGCTAGAAAAATGTGAATGAATGTTTAGAAGCATAATGTCTTTTTTTCAGCTAATTGCAAAGTTTCCCATACACTTCCTCATTTCTAAATATTCTAAAACTTTCCACTTTAATTAATATTTGTATCCCTTTTCCTATTATTAATTACCTAAGAACCCTATGTCTATTATTGAAAAGTCAGAGTGCCTAAATGCTTTGTCTTAAACTATTCACCTATTAGAGGATGCCAGTTATTTCTTACTTATTCTGCTATCTTCACAAATGTAATTAATCATATTGAAGATAGTATCTATCTTATTTTATATATGTATATATATTTATTAAAATATATATAGATTCTACCTTTCTGCCTACCCTACTGAGTCCCCCTCTCACCAGGGTTAAGTAGTGTTACTTGGTATACAATATATTAGTAAATATTATTGAATTGAACTAATGGAGGAAAGTGGTAAAGGGCCAATTTAATAGAATATACCTCCAAAAATACACATAGAGGCACCATAAAGCAAGGTTTGATGCGGGTTCATGGAGGAATGGAATCTTGACTCTTAATCCATTTGTATGAACTAGTTTACCAGATTCACAGAATATTAGGCTGGATGGTCGGGGAGGCATTGACTGTGAAGGAATGAACTATATCTGATATGGCTTTAGTACATGAGAGGAGAAGAAAACTAGAAGGAAGGATGTCAGGCGCTGAGCTGAGTAACCTACTATGTGAGGTTTCCATGATTAAAGACAGATTTTCCGAATGCCAGGCATTTTCATTTTATGCATGTAAAATATTGGATGCCCACTCTAAACAAGTTATTATGTGATTGAGACATACAATTTCATTTAATATTTACAATAATCCAATTAAACAGGTATTTTATCCATTTTACTGATGATGAAACTAAACCTTGATTGATTGTGAGTCCTTCAACCATTGGGAAGGAGGGGGTCAACGTATTGTCATTCACCTTGATATGCATCATGTTGGAGGTCGTCTGGGAATTAGAGCTCTTGGTTTCTTTTTCATTCTGGTTACATGATTTTCTTTGAATTTTACTTCCTGCTTTCCTTCAAGTAAAATATTAGAACTCTTATTTCAAATCCTATCAAAGCATTTCAATTTTTTTTCTTCTTATACATTTTTTTTCTGTCTAGAATTTTTATGTCTTTCATCATATTCTCAAGGGATCTGGGACTAAACAGGGTTTTGAGTAAATTAAAACAACAACAAAAGAACATTCAAAAATCATATTGAAATATGGATCATTTGGAAAATACAGATGTGTTTGTAAATGATTTCCTAATTACAGTATGCAATACTTGGTATACACAAATAATGAATAGTCACCTGAATAAAGTTTGTGCAAACTGAGAGGGAATGTTTATAAGGCAGTTTTGTAAAAGGATACTGTGGCTCTGTACCCATCTCTGGCTTAATTTCTATGTGTTTAATTTGATATTTTAGAGAATTAATTCAGGGCCAAACTATGTAGTCAGCACTTGTATGTACCTACCGCCTTTTGTGTTTAGCACCACTTTATGAACATAAACCTGATATTTTTCCATAATTCCATTTACTGTGGCTTCCCCTTCCCAAACTTTCGATAGTCATTCTCCAACTCACCATCAACCCTCCCCTCCATTAAAACAAGGACAACAACAATCACAGTATCTCCACATCACTGTGTCATTTTTCTTTTAAGTTCTTGTAAACCAAAATAGTAGTGACAGTAGCTATTGCTACATTAGCTATCTATTGCTCCCTTCTGAAAACATGTGCTGTAATGCAGTTAAGATTCAGAGCTACTTAGAAAGTAATTGCCCAGGAGTGACACCAAATACTGAGGATTTCTGTGCTACCGCAGACCCATGAACGTTTTTATTGTGTGTTGTGTATATGCGTGTGTTTTATATGTAGTGTAGATGTGTTTAAATAAGGGACAGTGACCTATCTAAAATCATATTATTCAAACTTCTGAGAATTTTTGAGTAATTACAATGTCAGACATTGTTCCCAGCACTGCGTTGTAACTTAGTTATCTCTCTGAGTTCTTAATAATCTATTAATAGTAAGGTAGGTATTACTATCCCCATTTCTTTGGAGAAGAACTTATTAAACAATTCAATCTAGATTAAGTAGGTATTC
This sequence comes from Avahi laniger, assembly GCA_963575035.1. Taxonomy (NCBI): domain Eukaryota; kingdom Metazoa; phylum Chordata; class Mammalia; order Primates; family Indriidae; genus Avahi; species Avahi laniger. The sequence goes on along the minus strand of CAUYSK010072231.1, from coordinate 5,661 downwards.
ACACTCAGGTTTTCTGATTATAATTCTAGAACTTTCTCTTATATCACAACTGGCCTGTTTGGCATTTATTCTTTTTGCCTTTCCCTTTGCTGTGATTTCTTTTGTACACCAGAAAAATAAATTGTTTTGGTAGCAGTTATTTTTGGATTCAAATCCAGACATATTTATGGGGTATAAAAATGATTTAGAACCTCTTTTGATACAGCTTCACTTGTTTCAAACTAGAATGTACTACACCATAATATGCCATGTATTTCAACATTATTGAAGAAATAGTGTATCCGGATTGTTTCCTATGAAGGTACAATAAAGTTTGGGACCGACTTTTGTGTAAACATAGGTTTTATTTATTAAGCCTGCTGTGCAAGGACAAGAAAAGCCTTTATGCAGAACTGAAGACATATCTACTAACAAATGGTTGTTTAGTTCTGATTTAAGGCACTCCTGGGTACCACAAAGTCACCTAGGGAGAGAACAAGTCAAATATAAGATCTTTAAGTTCTGAGGTTTGTTGTCAACTGTTGCTTTACACAATTAAACTCAGGCATTAAATCTGTTGCTTAAAGGCTGAATAAATTATAGAAAAAACAGTTTTTTTGTGTGTATGTTTGCTCGTGCTTATTTCCCTCTCTTTCTCTGGGTTTGATTCATGAGATTGATTCACTTGGTTCTTTATATATCTTACTGGCACATAATTTTCCAAAGTGGGATGCAGAAACGAAAGGACAAGTGACAAAATGTATTTGATAATAAATTTGTGAAATCATGTACAATTCAAATAAATTATTTTTTTCTTATTTTGCAAGTTTTAAAAATCATACATGTCAAGAAAACATGTAGCTTTTGCATTTATTTATCATAAACAAACATTTTATTTCTCACAGTTCAGATCATGAAATCTTGTCAATTTCTTAGGCTTAAATTATTTAATTAATTTTATAAAATCTATCAGTAATTGAGATTTTTTAATAATTTTGGAAGTAGAAAATATATTTAAATATGTTTTGGTTGTTCTTTTCTGTGGTGGCAATGGTGAGGCTAGTTTAATGGAGGCATATGGGCCCAGGACATTGAGTACAGGATGGTAAGTCTTATAATTCCCCAGAAGAACATTACCATGTCAGAAATAGTTTTTTACACAGAAAAATATTAATAGGAAGTTCATGCTTGTGTTTCATGATTTATTTGACAGTCTGATTCTGAAAATTCCTCTATTACATTAGTTTAGATCATGCGAAATGGAATTTCAAACATAAGATTCAGTTAGCCTCACCAGAGGTTGTTATTAACTCATTTGTAGATGGTAATTTATGGTAAGTGATATTTATTTGCCTTTTTCAATTATATGTTGAAATTGTAACATATTCTGAGTAAAATATCTAAATACTGGATAATGCACTGTTTCAATCAATCATAAGTTTTTAACTGAACAATGTCAAAAATTTTCAGTTGACAGTCTCGGGGTCTGGGCATTGCCGACAGCTTTGCTTTTTGACTATTATTAGCTGTGTGACCTTGAGTAATTAGTGTACACTTTCTGGGCCTCAGAGTCATTATTTGATAATTAGGGGTGGGAATGAAGTGGAGGTTCCCAAGTGCCAATTATTGAACTAGAGTCTTTCTGTTACAAAGTGTCACTGGTCTAGATTACAGAGACAGAAGTAATTACTGAGTTTATTGTAATGGTATTTGTTTTAACAGTTATGCTTTATTTAGATATGTTTAAATGTTAAATTGTATTTTCATTAAAGTTTAAGGGACCATAATTATCAAATTCAATTTTAAGATGGTCAGGATTGTGTTTGGTACAATGAAAACATAAACATATATTTTGGAGACAGAGATATTTCTATTTAGACAGTATGCCAAATGATAGTAGGTAATGAAGAATCACTGATGATTTTATTAACTTTAATAATGGTATCATTACTCATCATGTCAGAAAATACGTTTATTGTTTAGTGGTTCAGGATAAACAACTTAGAAAGAAATTTCTTGATATATGAAATTTGCTATAAAATATTTTACCAAAATACATATATAAAGCATATATGGCAAAATGTTCATAATTATTAAATTTGAATTAAGGATAGAATGTGTTATTCCACCAATATTCTTTCATGTAGGCGTATTGGTGGTAAACAACTGCCCAGATAGGGGCTAGATTTATTAGGCACCTTTGCAGAGGTAAAGTACATGGATGTGAACGAATGTGGACGTCCCCTTCCAGGACCAGCCCATGGATATCTATGCCTGCTTGTCCAAGCTGTGTTCACCTTCTGGCTGTCTGATCGGAATAGAAAGTACACCCATGAAGACCTTAGAATCTGTGTATTGAATATAACAAAGTTGTGACAGATTAGGTCCCTGAGTCACTGCATAGATGAGGGCTACCCCCATTGATGTATTTACTTACTCAATACTTTCATATGAGCAGCAGATGAGCATCAATTATATTTGAGGCATTATAAAATTTAAACTTAATTTCACTACAAAAACTGTCATTATCATGAATAATACAGTGATATTTGGTTATTTTTGATTGATTTTAATGAAGCAGTCATTACATATGGCAAAGTGAAATGGTTTGGGTTTGAAGGAGGAGAGGAGGACTAGGTCAGAAATAAAGTATACAACATTTAAATGGTTTTGTGGGATCCATATATTTTGCTTTCTACTCTTAGGTAAAATAAAGCATTCACCTTAAAACCTAAGAAATTAAATCTATACTTGGGTGCCCACTATTGTTTTTCTTTAGTATTAACAATCATATTATTCTTCATCTTTTCCCCTTTTTGTGCAAATATACATATATTTGCCCTTTTAGTACACATTATTTTATTTTGACTCTTCAATCTGGGATAATTCACACAGTAAATTATGCTTTTGGGAAGTCTGTATCCTCTGTATTTCTTTTTCCTTAACATTTATTTGCTGAATAACATGTGTGCCTCATTATAGCCAGATATCAATTTCTTAAAACCCAAATCTAGGAGACTCTTAATTAGGAGTAACACAAGCAACAGTGATGGGAGGTAATCGAAGATGAAGGTAAATTTTAAAGAATTAACAAGTGTTTCATATTGTCACTTAGTTGTAAACAATTTTAAAATTATCAAGGTCTAATTGACATATAAAAACTAAATATATTTAGAGAGTAAAATCTGGTGTAATTCAAAATAAATATATACTACGAAATCATCAGCACAGTCAAGGTGGTAGATATTTCCACTATCTGGAAAAGTTTCCTTCTTTTATTTTGCAAATCCTTCTCTCATAACTATCTCTTCCCTTCCATCTCCTTACCTTGTTTCTGATATTATAGATTACTTTTCATTTACTAGAACTTTCTATAAATACAATTATGTAGCATATACTGGTTCTGGTCTGGTTTCCTTTATTAAGCATAATTATTATTTTGATATATCAATATCAGAGCATGTACCAATGGTTCATTCTTTTTTATTGTCAAATTGTATCCATTTGGAATATTAAATATATGTCTGTTAGATGTCCTAACCTGCATCTATTGAGAGATATTGGGGTTGTCTCCAGATTTTGCACATGACCAATAAAGCTGCTCTGAACTTCCATAGTCTTTATGTGGACACATACTGTCTTTTCTCTTGGGTAAATGCCAAGGAGTGGAATGACTACATCATATGGTCAGTATATGTTTAACTATTAATATTTTATGAAGTGATTGTACAATTTTACATTCCCACCAGTAGGGTGTGAGTTGAAGTTCTTCCACATCCTTGTCAACACTTCGTATGATCCATCCTCTTGATTTTGGCTATTTTAATAGTCGTGAAGATGTATGTCATTGTCGTGTTATTTTATATTTCCCTACCAATGCGTTATTTTATATTTTCCTATTTGGTCTTCTTCTCATGTGCTAATTTTCCTCCATATATCTTCTTTGGTAAAATGTCTGTTCAAATTTTTCCCTGACTTTTATTGGGCTGTTTCGTTAGGGAGTCTGAGATTCCTTTGTAAATTCTGAATCCAAGTAAAAATGGCTTGCAAATTATTTATCTCGCTTTATCACTTGTCTTTCATTTTCTCATCATATATCTTGGAGAGAGAGGGTTAACTAGAAACAGAGATTATGTTATTTTGATGTTATGTCTCATATATCTTTGCTTTACTCAAGATCACAAACATTTTATCTTATGTTTTATTGTAAGAGGGTTAATGCTGTAGGTTGTCCATTTAAGTCTTTGATCCTCTTTGAGTTGCTTTTTGTACATGGTGCAATGTATGGATACATTTTATTGTCCTGGCACAACTAATTGCAGATGTGATCCTTTTTTTCCACTAATTATTTTGGCTTATTTGCCAAAAATCATTTGCCCACATATAATTGCATCTATTTCTAGGATCCCTATGATGTTCCACTAATCTATTAATATTTGTCTATTTTTATGCCAACACTACACTGTCTTATTTAACGTAGGTTTATAAAAAGTCTTGAAATCAAATATATTATTTTCTTACTTTTCAGTTATTAATTTCATCATTCTAGGTTCTTCACATTTCCATGTGAATTTTAGTTTGTTTTTATGAAAACATTTACTTACATTTCAGTTAGAATTGTGTTGAGTCTGTAGATGAATTTGTAGAGAACTTATATATTAAAAGTACTGCATCTTCTGTCACTTGAGCAGTGTACTTATTTTATTTAAGTCTTCTTTAATTACTCTCATCATTGTTTTATAGCTTTTATAATGCAGATATTTTGTATATTTTGTCAAATTTATCATTAAATGCTTCGTATTTTTAAAATGTGGTAAATGGCAGCATATTTTAATTTTATGATTCTTTGTTGATAGTATATAAATTGATTTTCTTTGTATTTGATTTTATAGCTTACAATTTTACTTAACTAGTTATTAAGCATAGTTCCTGTTTATAGTTCCAATCAGACTTTCTACAAAGATAATCATTCCACCTGTGAAAGAAGGAAAGTTATACTTCTTCCTTTCCTGTTTACTTGCCCTTTATTTTTTTTCTTGTTTTATTTCATGAACAAGAGTCTCCTGTACAATCAATTGAATGAATTAATGACAGTGGATATTCTTTTCTTTTTCCTGATCTTACAGTGAAATAAAAAAATTGTGTCTTTCATCATGAAATAAGATTTTTGACTATTGGGAATTTGTAGATCCCCTTTGTCAGTTTGATGAAGTGCTCTTTTATTCCTCATTTTAAATATATTGCCATTTTGCAGTTCATTATATGTAGTATATCATTTTGAATGATTTTCCATGAGAAACCTAACTTGCATTTCTAAAATAAACTCCCTTGGCTGTGATGTACCATCCTTTCTTTAATTTTCTTTCTTCCTTTATTCCTTCCTTCCTTCCTTCCTTTCCTTTCCTTCCATTCCCTTCCCTTCCCTTCCCTTCCCTTCCTGTTCTTTCCTTCCCTTTCCTTACCTTCCCTTCCCTTCCTTCCTTCCTTCCCTCCTTCCTTCCTTCCTTCCTTCCCTCCCTCCCTCCCTCCCTCCTTCTTTCCTTCCTTCCTTCCTTCCTTCCCTCCTTCCTTCCCTCCTTCCTTCCTTTCATACCACACCCAACACCCCACAAGGAAATAACCAAGGAGACCACCCCACACCCGCCAAACAAATCAAAAGCACCCAGCCAACGGCCCCGCGCC
>CAUYSK010072230.1:0-27752 GCA_963575035.1 Avahi laniger | reverse complement strand
TGGATGCGGAGAGATAGGAACACTCATACACTGCTGGTGGGACTGCAAACTAGTGCAACCTCTGTGGAAAGCAATATGGAGATACCTTAAAGAAATACAAGTAGATCTACCATTTGATCCAGCAATCCCATTACTAGGCATCTACCCAAAAGAACAAAAGACACTCTCTAAAAAAGACATCTGCACTCCAACGTTTATAGCGGCACAATTCACAATTGCAAAGATATGGAAACAAGCCAAGTGTCTATCAATACATGAGTGGATTAATAAAATGTGGTATATGTACACCATGGAGTACTATTCAGCTATAAGAAACAATGGTGATATAGTGCCTCTTGTATTTTCCTGGATAGAGCTGGAACCCATTCTACTAAGTGAAGCATTCCAAGAATGGAAAAATAAGCACCACATGTACTCACCAGAAAATTGGTTTCACTGTCAACACTAAGTGCACATATAGAAATAGCATTTATTGGGCATCAGGAGATGTGAAAGGGGAGGAGGAGATGGGTATATACAAACATAATGAGTGCGATGCGCACCAGCTGGGGGATGGAGATGCTTAAAGCTCTGACTGCAGGGGGGAAGGGCAATGTAACCTAAACATTTGTACCCCCACAATATGCATAAATTAAAAAAAACCATCACTATGTACCCCATAAAAAAACTATTAATTTGAGCAGTCAGTTCCTATAATAGACTCTTAATGAGTTTACAGTCAATTAAATTCCAAAGATATTTTACATAACATATTGTCAAAATAGATTTTTCTCCATCTTATATTTTAAAAATATCTTCATTGGTTTCAGACCAACCTGCTAAGCTATTGTGATCTTTCTGATTCCTCTGTCATCCAACATACTAATTGGCTGGCCCATCCCTCCAAGATATGTGTCATTCACATATTTTATCATCATGTCTTCTCTATTTTTATCCCATTGCAGAACATTATTCTTTATAAGCAACTAGAGATTGTAGGGACTTTCAGAACCTACAAATACCTTTCACCTCTTATTTCCAGTTGTGTTCCATACACAAAATTCCAGGACAAGGAAGAGACTGTCCAGGAGTATTTGTATTTCTTTATTAGAAAGATTTGTGGAAAAATGGACCAGTGTAGTCCAAGAGGCCACTGTGCTACAAACCTAGAGAACTCCATCAATTTTAATATCAATAGATTAATCAAATCTCTATGGTTTTAGTTATCAAATCACATTCCTCCATGTTGTCCATAAGGCTATCGCGAGACAACCCTTTGAAAGTGGTGGATACGTTGAGACTAAGAACATAGTGCTTCCAGCACACAATAGGCACTTAAAAGAAAACAAAGATTACAGTGCCAACTGTCTACGTGTCAGCCACCATTCTAGGTAAATACAACACAAATTCCCACCTTCATGGAGCCTACAGTCAAAAGGAATATCATTCTAGTGACACCTGAATTCTGGCCTTTTCCATAAACTGCAGTTCATTCTGTTTCATTAGCCTTTCTGTGAGGATATTCAGGTTAGGAACACCTTAAAAATTTATGCTCTTGTATCAATCTCTGGTGTTTTAAAAAAATACCTTTATGCTTCTTCTTTATATTTGTCCTTCATGCTTTGCCTCCTTTTAGTTGCACACGTGCCCTTTTAAAATTCTGAACTCAGCAGAGTGGTTATGAGACAAAGCATTTATTTCTTCAGATGCCTCCCCTGGCTACATACTGCTCAGGACCACAGCTGGGGACAGATAGATTTGCCTCCAGTCTTGGCTTTTCCACTTACTGGCTGTTACTTGAGCAAATTACCTCACCTCTCACAGTCTGTTTTCCTGTCTATAAAATATGAATAATCAGACGTACTGCAAAGCATTGTTGTGAAGAGTACATAAACTAATTGATATAAAACATCTAGCAAAATGCCCAGCGTAAAAGAAACCTTCAGCATTTATTTATACAAGATCTAATCCTCTTGATTTATGCTTTCATTGTGAGTTTCTGGCAAAACCATCAGATTTTTTTTTGAACTTGTAAATCTCTGTTCTAATTTAAATATCACTTTCTCCAGGATACCATCTTTGTTCCTCCACATCAGTGTAAGGCCAGTTGCCCAGGTATCCACTGCCTCACCTGTAAGTCTAGGGGCTCCAGGAAGGCCAGAAGCTTGGTTTTCTGTCTTGTTTACAATTCAATCTCCAGCAACTAATGCAGTGCCTGGCTCATAAAAGGCACATAAACACTTGCTGAAAGAACTGACTCGATTTAGGAAATATATGCACCTATTTCTGCTCCCCTTACTCCACTATTATTAACTCAAGAATGACAAGGAATTAGTACAACCTCTGTGGAAAACAGTACAGAGATTCCTCAAAGAACTAAAAGTAGACCTACCATTGTATCCAGTAATCCCACTGCTGGGTATCTACCCAACGGAAAAGAAGTCATTATATCAAACAGAAACTTGCACTCATATGTTTATCACAGCACAATTCACAATTGCAAAGATACAGAATCAAGCTAAGTGCCCATCAACTGATGAGTGGATAAAGAAAATGTGGTCTGTGTGTATATACATATATATTAATATATACATACACACACACAAACACACACACACACACACCATGTCGTGGATGTTATTCAGCCATAAAAAGGAGTGAAATGTCTTTTGCAACAACTCGGATAGAACTAGAAATCATTATCCTAAGTGAAATATCTCAGGAACAGAAAAACAAATACTGCACGTTCTCACTTATAAATGGGAGCTAAACGATGGGTATACAGGGTCATACAAAGCGGTATGATGGACACCAGAAACCAAGAAGGGGGAATGGTGAAAGGAAGGTGAGGGATAAAAAGTACCCACGGGGTACAATATACACTGTTCAGGTGATGGGTACCCTAAAAGCCCTGACTTCACCACTATACAATTCATCCATGCAACAAAAACATTTATGTCCTCTAAATCTATCAAAATAAATTTTTAAAAAATGACAAGTCAGGCTTCCTTGATTCTCATCACTTTTAAGTCACTAACTACATTTTCCTGTCCTCAGAATTAGGTAAAAAAACATTCTCTTTATTGATGCTGTACAATTTGAATGATGAAAATTGCCATTCTATCAAACATAGGAATAAATTGTATTCTTTTTGAAAGCTTAACGTGCACTAAGACTATTCTTGAGACCACTACATTAATGTTTGTGGTGGATTCTTGTGGATGTTGTCACAGATGTGCTTAAGCAAAAAGTATGGCAGCATATCGTGTCCAGCAGTTTGATTTCTACCTGACATACGTGAGAGTCTAGCAATGATAGTCCACTGCATAAGCATGTTGGCACTAGGTCTAATGTAAATATTAGTAGGCTAGTCCCGTAGATTATAAAGCTGAGGAATTAATAAGTATTTATTGAGAATATAGTGTGTGCATAGCACTGTAGTGGTTACCATGAAAATACAGAAAAAAAAAAACATATTCAAAGAGCAAAATTTACATTAAAGGATACAAATGACACTTCATCTAAATAAACCTGAGAGACCAGTGGCTTCTTCTATTGTTAAAGTCTAGTCTGATACTACAATCTTGGGCAATCTATACAAAGAAAAAGAAAGTAACAAAATGGTGGGTTTTGTAGCTGTGAATGTAAAAAACTGTCAGTGACACATAATCCAACCCCAAACACAGACGTCCTTGTTTTATTTTCATTATCCTACAGGGAAAGGAAAACACACAATGTCATTTCTTTATAAACAATGTTATAGTCATCGCAAACTCAGGGATTACCTGATAATAGAATCACTATTGGGAAAGAGAGAGCAATGGCCTACGAGAGACATTTACGTTTATCTGTGTCATCTTGCACCTCTCATCACTTAAATGTGAGTGTCTCTTGATGATGGCCTATCCTACAATACAACATGTTGGATGCCTGCTGGGATTTCTCAAGTTCCAGAAGTCAGAGATGCCAGACAGGACTGATCGGGGGCTCTGTGCATGGCCTCTCCTCATCTAGCCTGGCACCGATCTTCTTCTATTGTCAGGACTCTGATTCACCCAAATCCAACTAGAACTCCAACAGCCACTGAGAAAGTAATTGCCCTTAAAATGGCCCCTAAAGAGAAAAACTCTAAAGGTCTACTATATACATTAAAATGTATGCAATATTTTACACAGACACACACTTTTTGATATAGAATGATTCACAAATTATGATATTTGAGGCTGGAATACAAGGGCCTGATCTTTGTTATGTCATGATTAAATCTTTTTCTGTATATTATGTATTTGAGGTATTTAGGTAAATCACCTATAAGGGACATTTCAACAAACGTTTTCAAAACAATAAAAATCCTACATTTCAAATACTACATAAAAATATAAGCAACTTCTCCTATAAAATAAAATCATTGCAGATAATCATTATGAGGCAAGCAAATGACAAACAGGTAAAAGGCGTTATGTAATTTTGAAACTGTCCTTTTCCGGAACAGGGGCCAGCCAAATATAACCATTGGCCAAATACAGCCAAGCTCCTGTTTGTACAACGATTTCTTATTGGAACACAGCCACGCCCTTTATGTGTTGTCTCTCACTGCTACCCTGCTACAGCGGCAGAGCTGAGTAGCTGTGACGAGACTGAATGGTCTTTAAAGCCTTAAAATATTATCTTGCTCTTTACAGAAAACGTGTGCTGACCTTTGCTCTAGAATATACAGCCAATGCTCTGCCCCCTCAAAAAGAATATGTTTAGAAGGTAAAATAAAATACTATATAGTAATTGCCAAAGCCAAATCAAATTGAAGGACTTTAGAGTATAAGCATAATATTCAAGCTTTATTATTGTAAAAAGACTTCAGTAAACTCAACAATTAGTTATTATAGTTGATATCTGTTGTGTTCCTGCCATGTTCCAGTTACTCTGGTAGCCACTATACACAGATCATTTCTAGTTTTCAAAACAACCCTCTAGGTATCTATTGGACATACTCATTTTACACCTAAAGAAGTTGAAATCAAGAAAACTTACTGAAGGCTGCTGTTATAAACTAGATGTTATGTCCCCCTAAGATTTATACGATGAAGCACTGACCTCCACTGCGATGGTGCTGGGAGATGGGTATCTGAGAGGTAATTAGGTTTGAATGAGGTCATGTGGGTGGAGTCCTCGTGATGAGATTAGTGCCCTCACAAGAGAGACCAGGAGAGCTTATTCTCTCTCTCTCTCTCTCTCTGTCAGGTGAGGACACAGCAGGAAGATGGCCCCCTGTAAGTCAGAAAGAGAACACAACTATGGTGGCACCCCAATCTCAGATTTCTAGTGTCCAGACCCCATTCCTTTATCGCTTGTAAGGTTGTAAGGTTTCTGTAGAGAAGTCTGCTGTTCGTCTTCATGTTTTAAGTTAGTAAGTTACTTTATGTTTTCACCTCATGGCTCACAAGAGTTCCTCCTTCATGTTGACTTTGGCCAGTCTGATGACCACATGCGTTAGTGATGCCCTTTTTTGCAACGAATCTCCCAGATGTTCCTTGAGCTTCTTGTATCTAGATGTTTAAGTCTTTAGCAAGACCAGGGAGGTTTTCCTTGATACTCCCTCAGAGAGTTTTTCCATGCCTTTTGCTGTTTCTTCTCCACACTCAGGGATGTCTATGAGTCTTACATTTGGCTGTTTTACATAATCCCATATTTCTCATAGACTTTGCTCACTTCTCTTGATTCTTTGTTCTTTATTTGTGACTGATTAGGTTAATTTGAAAAAGTTATCTTCAAGCTCTGAAATTCTTTCTTCTGCTTGGTCTAGTCTATACCTAAAACTTTCCACTGTGTTTTGTATTTTCCTAAATGAATTCTTCACCTCCAGAAATTCTATTTGTTTTTTTAAAATATATTCATCTATTTAGTAAATTTTTCATTTATTTCTTTAATTATTTTTCTGATTTATTTGAGGTGGTTTTCCATTTTATCTTGGATCTCGGTGAGCTTCCCGACGACCCACATTCGGAATACTTTATCTGTCATGCCAGTATTTTCATTTTAGTTGGGATCCGTTGCTAGAGAGCTGGTGTGATCCTTTGAGGGCTCCTTTCACTCTCATTTTCATACTTCCAGAGTTCTTGCACTGGTTCCTTCTCATCTGGAGCAGCTGTGGCTTCTTGGTTTTGGATTTTCTTTTGTTTAGATGGGGCTTATTTTCCCTCCCTCTTAAGGGTGTGTCTGTAGCAAATGTTGGGTAAGGACCTTTGGCTTTGCTTGCGGGTGCTTTGATGAAAGTCCAGGTCCTGGATGGACACCTAAGTTATAGATGTCATTAGTGTAGTGGCTTATTAGAAACTGGCAAAAAGGGTTTCCAAAGTAGTTATACTATAGCTGCTATTTTTTAAACAGTCTACATACAACTTTCTCGGTTCTGCATTCTTGTTCTTTCTCCTCTCCATTCCGGGAATGCCCTTCTACTACTTATATGCTGAATTCTACCATCCTTCTGGGCCCATTTTATTGGCTTCATCTTCCATGAGATTTTCTACCCCTAACTCCTGTGCTATCGGCCAAAATTTATTTTTTCTACTTTAATTTCTCTTAGCATGTTTGTTACATTTTCCTAGGGCCTTTTTCACTCAACTTTTTCTATATGCATACCATGAAATCAAGCTTATGCTGTGTACTGTTGGATTTCTCAGGCCTAGCTCACAGGTAATGCCAAGCGTACAGTAAGTAAGTAAGTACAGACTAAATATATGTTGAATGAGGAAATGGTTATTTTTATATATACTTTATCTCTTTCCTAAGATCATAAACTGCTTGAAGGTAGAGACCATGTTTTATTAATTTCTATAAGCCCCAAATTCTCTATACTAAAATAGTTGAACAGATATCTGATGTGTACTTATAAACCATTTTAAATCATTTTAAAAATACACAAATATTATAATTAAATAAAGTTCAACTCGGAGGCTATGCAAAATAATCAGTAGGTTTAAACTTTATCACGTGGTTCTAATAATCTAAGTTTTACATTTGATCAAAAACTACCTTTTTGCTATACTGTAATATAATGTGAAAGTGTAGGCATATAAATGCTCTTCCCCAAATCTTTATTTCAAATCAGAGCTGATTTCACATCATGTTTTCATAATACACATGTATGCAAAGGTAGTCACAGAGATTCTTAGATATTAATCAAGAGCACTTAAGCATTGGTTGTTTCAAATGAAAATTCGACAAGAAACTTAATTTTTTGAAAAGCCTTTTGTATTACAACTCAATTATTTTTAGGATATGGTTGTATTAACGTTCTTAATTTTAAATTGCCAGGCATTGTATTAAATGACAACAATAAAATTAATGTATAATTGAGGGAAAGCTTCTAGCTTTTAAAAATAAAATATTCCTTTCAAGCTAATCTTAAAGGATAATTTAAACTTGTGAAGTGAGTACTTATTTCAGAAGAAAGAAGAAACAGAATTTCTGGCATGTTGCTTCATTATCTAGAATATCCACTCACCTACTGAATTCAAGGGAAATACTTCAGGATTCTGCTACATAAAGCTGTTTATTAGATGTCATCTGATAGTTTATCCGTTATTCCAATACTTGGCTATTATGAGGAATGTCATAAAATAAAATGCACTTTATCATCAGTGATAATATAAGAGGAACTGTGTACATGACACTGAATTTTAGTTTTATTTAACTAGTCTAAGAGACAAGTTTTCAAGTAGAAAACATAGAATGAGAAAAAAAATTAAATGTAAAAAAGCAATACATAGCAACTTTGCTTGGTAAAAAAAAAAATACAAAACATAAATAACTAAACCTTTGGTAATTTTTATAACAAAAATAATGTCAAAATATGTGAAAAGAATTGCTTAGAGACAATTGCTTGGGACAGGTTGTATGCTTAGTCTGATACTTTAAAAAGTGCATTTTCATCATTTAAACCAGGGTTCTAAAATTTTTTCTGTAAAGGGCCAGGTAGTGAATACTTTTTGCTTTGCAGGCCACATGATCTCTGTTGCAACTACTAACATCTGCCTTCACATATCAAAGCCGTCATAGACAATATGCTAACAAATAGGCATAGCTGGGCTTCAGTTTTATTTCTATTTTGAGTAGACTCTCTAACTCCACCAAAGAGTAATACTCTCTCGAGATCACTTCACCCATTCAGCCTTTGAAAAATTCCCATTACTACAGAGGGGAGCCAAGATGGTCAACTAGAGACATTGCTGGCCAGACTGGCCCAGCTGGAAGGTACGACACTGGACCGAGGACAGTAAAGCGGAGTCACAGTACAGGTGTGGATCACAGAGAGAGTCGACAAAGACACCTGGGGACCCCACGGAGGAAGCTGCAAGGCTGAGAAAGAAGAGGGTGGAGAGAAGATAGCAGCATGGACCAAACCCGGAGAGGCTTGGAGCCCGGCGAGAGGGTAAGGGGTGTTTCCCCTCACCATCTCTGCACCCGCGGTGAGTATACTGAAGGCTTTTCCACTCTCCGTGAGCCCAGGCATGGCAGCTAGTTAGGAATAGTGGGGTGAGCCAGTGAGCCCCAGGAGTCTGGGCATTCACGAGGGGCATCCCGCAGGTGAGTACCAAAGAGACCAGAGTGCTGGCTTTCTTACATCTAGACACTGCCTCCTCTGCACCTGGCATCTGAGAAAGTAGTTTGAACTCAGGCCGACTGGGAGCCATGCTCCTCTCCACCGATGCCACCATGAAACTAACATGAATTGAGGCATCTGGTTGTCATGGAGCTAGGAGTTAGGCTATTTCTCTCCAAATATGCACCCATCCAACACAGCACCTCTCTCAGGGGGAGTGGGCACACGCACAGATTCCCGATTCTCAGCACCCCACCACACTCTCCTGTGGGACAGGTCTTCGAGGGCTTCCTTACACCTGAATCCAGGTCCAAAACCTGTCCCCTGTGTCTCCCTGCACCACTTTTGTGTCTGGAGGGGTGCTGGGACTGGCCTGCCATCTGAGCCACCACCAATAAACATATGAAAAAATGCTCATGGCTGCTTATCAGGGAAACGCAAATCAAAACCACAATGAGATATCACTTAACTCTAGTGAGAATGGCTTTTATCAAAAAGTCCCCAAAACCACAGATGCTGGCAGGTATGTGGAGAGAAAGGAACACGTATACATTGTTGTCTTTTGCTCACTGTTGGTGGGACTGCAAACTAGTTCAACTTTTATGGAAAGTGATATGGAGATACCTCAAAGAACTAAAAGTAGACCTATCATTTGATCTAGCAATCCCATACTGGGTACTTACCCAAAAGAAAAAAAAACATTTCATTAAAAAAGACACTTGCACTTGAATGTTTACTGCACCACAATTCACAATCACAAAGATGTGGAATCAACCCAAGTGGCCATCAATATGCGAATGGATTAACAAAATGTGTATACCATGGAATTCTACTCAGCCATAAAAAATGACGAATTAATACCTTTTGTAACAACGTGGATGGAAGACCATTCTCCTGAGCGAAGTATCACAAGAATGGAAAAACAAATACCCCATGTACTCGCTATTAAATTGGAACTAACTGATCCACACTCGTGCACACGTGGAAGTAAAACTCAATGGTAATCTAGCAGGTGGGAGGGGGAGGAAGGGATGGGTGAAATCACACCTAACAGGTACGATTACACTATCTGGGTGATGGGCACACTTGTAACTTTGACTTAAACTTTACAAAAGCAATTCACGTAACCAAAACATTCATACTCCCATAATATTCTGAAATTTAAAAAAAAATTCCATTACTGTGCTATTTACCTAAAATGGTTTTACCAGCAAAAAAGCCTTTGCATGCTATATTTTCATGTGTCAGAGGACTTCCAATTTCAGCTCCAGCATAAAAAGAGCCTGGAAATCATCACTTCTGTCTTTACAACAAGAAAAAAGCTGGATAAACTGAAAATCAACGACGTTTCTTAGGTCAATTAAAGAAATGAGGTCACAGGAAAACACCACCCTTAAATCTGAAGAGTCAAGCAAACACAGAGAATAACAGACAACCTCAGCTTACCTGGAGAAGGTCCAGCTTACTGGTGCCATAAACTGTTGGGAACACTTGATTGGTAATTTTGACAAATTGCTGAGAGCAGAGTGTGGATTTGCTTTAAGAGTGAAGGTCAACAAGTTCTCACAGTGAACCTCTGAAGAAGAAGGAAAAAAAGCCCTTTTTTCAGGCACAGGCAGGGAGAAAGTCACCATTTTTCATAAATCCCAAGCATTCTTCATAGCGAAGTCTTGCTATTCAAAAGAAATTCCTTTCCCTATCTAGCTGGGCCTTACTTTCCTGTTTCATCTAAGGGAAGAAATAAAAAGGCTGAGAAACACTTCCAAAGGTGAGAGCCCAGGGACGCAGGCCCACTAAAAGGCTGAGATTTAATCGTGGCATTGTAGAACAGTCCCTCTCCCTCACGCCTTCTCGCCACATCTGCGAGGCCCCAGCAAAGAGTGAGTTACAGCTGGTAGAGCCGCAACGCAGACTCCAGCTGAGGAAGGATTTTTAGGGAAACCCAGAGACAACAGGGGAGCAAAAACAACCCACGGGCACTACAGAAATCGAAGCCTCTAACACCTGAGCCACAGCAAACATCGCACACACAGTACAGCTCCCAGCCAGAGTCACATAAAATCTGTGCCAGATGTGAGTCTTCTGATGCTTTTGTCTCTTCGAACTATTCTTTCTAACAGGCCTTGTAATCTTCTGGTGAAAGCCAGAGAGGACATATTGGGTAATAGAAATTGAGGTACATAAGCCTTTAAGACCTAGTTAAGACTTAGAAATAACTTTTCATGCTAAATCGTATGATAAGAGAATATTTACTGCCAAACTGTCTCCCAAAGTGTCTGCACCATTTTGCATTCCCACCAGCAATAAACGAGTTCCTGTTTTTCCTCATCCTCACCAACATTGGGTGTTGTCAGTGTTCTGATTTTGGCCATTCTAGTGGGTCTGTAGTGGTATCTCATTGTTTTAATTTGCATTTCCCTGAGGATACATAACAAGGAGCTTCTTTTCATATGCTTATTTGCCATCTGTATATTTCCTTGGTAAGGAGTCTCTTAAGGTCTTTGGCCCATTTTAAATTGAGTTGTTTTCTTATTGTCTAGTCCAGTTCTTTGAATATTTTGTATAACAGTCTTTTATAAGATATGTTTTTGCAAATATTTTCTCCCAGGCTTTGGCTTGTTTTCTCATTCTCTTTACAGTGTTTTTCATATAACAAAAGTTTTTTTAATTTTAATGAAGTACAACTAATCAATTATTTATTTCATGGATTGCCTTTGGTATATCTAAAAAGTCATCACCAAACCCAAGGTTATCTAAATTCTCTCTTAAGTTATCTTCCACAGGTTTGTTTTGTGTTTTTCATTTAGGTCTATGATCTATTTTGAGTTAATTTTTGTGAAGGGGATAAAGCCAATAATTAGATTCACTTTTTACTTGTGGATGTCTCACTGTCCCAGCACCATTTGTTGGAAAGACTATCTTTTCTCCGTTGAATTGCCTTCGCCCCTTTGTCAAAGATCGGTTTAATAATGAACCCAAAGGCATTCTTCATTTTTGTTACAGGATTTTTGATTTCTAGCATTCCTTTTTGATTCTTTCTTAGAATTTCCATCTCATTGCTTATATTACCCAACTGTTCTTGCATATTTTCTGCTTTTTCCATTAGAGTCCTTAGCATGTTAATCGTAACTGTTTTAAATTCCCAGTCTGATAATTGCCACGTACCTGTCAAATCTGAGTCTCATTCTGATCTTTGCTCTGTCTCTTTAAACTGCGTTTTCTGCCTTTTAGTAAGCCTTGTAATTATTTGTTGTAAGCAGACAATGCACTGGGTAAAAGGTACGGGGAAACAGGCGGTTAGTGACGTGGCCGTAAGGTGCAGACAGGTAGCGCTCTCTTGCCCTGTGAGTAGGTCACAGTCGTTTGGCGTGCCTGTGCCTCCGGACTGTGACCTTGACAAGTGCTTCTCAGTTTCCCAACCACCCTTAGGTGGGACAAGAAAGGCAGAGGGGGCTGGAGCCCTTCCCTACACGGAAGGCTAGAGTGGGCCAGAGTTGGGTATTTCCCATCCCCCAGGCCGGTGAGGCTCTGAGAAAACCCCAACAGAGTAGTCTCCGGGAAAATGCTTTTTCTTGAGGGCAGCCGTTTTCGTTAATGTGAAGAACAGGATGCTCTGGGCATATTTCAAAACGGCTACTCTCCCCTCTCTTTAAAGCACGAGGGGATTTTTCTCCCATCTTTGCCTGGTAGAGCTCCCGGTGGTAAAACTCACAAAAGTGAGACCCCTCGATGACTGGGTCCTCCTGGAGTTTTTAACTCTCAGACTTGTCCGAGGCTCAGTGTCCATTAGAGTTGGGGTTTTCCTGCCCTGGTCCTGGTTCACATGAAGGTCTCTGCTTCGCTTAAATTGTGATTCTCAGTATCCACCTGTCTGTCTCTGTAATTTTTGGACCAGTGGTTTGCCTTGAGGCCTCAGTTCTCTGACGGATCCAGGAAGAGCTGTTGGTTGTCGGTTTGCTTGACCTCTTACTTGTTCGGACGGAGTGATGACTTCCAAGCTCCTTACGGGCTGGACCAGAACCGGCGTCGCAGAAAACCCTTGCCAGACGCCTGTGAAAGGCAGCAGGAGAGAGTTTGTCAAGACAACCGCGGAAGGGAGGAGGGACTCCGGTGTCAACTGGGTTCGACTCCAACTAGGACAAAGGTGACCGAGGTTTTTTAAGGGAGAGAGAACAGAAAAGCGGCTGCAGGAATGTGAAAAGCGGGGAACAGAAGAGGGACTGGGCGACTAGGGAGAAATGAGAATTACAGAAGGGCTAAGGGGAGAATTACTGAAAATGGTTTGTCAAGGTGAGTTGGAACAACGGACACTTTGCGGTCTGGCGTATTGTGTTTTCTTGAGGAAAAACTCAGCATGAGAACTAGACTCGCCTTTCAGGAACACAGCCCCGTGCAGGCGGACGCCCGCCTGAGGTCTGGTCAGTCTCCTAGCACAGCTGGGGACGAGCCTTCCGTGCCGTACGGGAGTTCATAGCTCACGGCCTAATTCCTTTTCTTTACATATTTGACCAACAATCTAAAACTGGTAAGTGTGCAATTATGTTATTGCACGAACCTCAAGGTTCGTGATTGCTCAGCTTGCACAAACATTTAATACAATTTTATAGCCCTAAAGAAACTTAACGTTTAAGGTGTCGAAATGTTACGTTTCTGTTGACAGTAACCATCTTGTACGCAATTTAATGATTTTTTTCGGCTATCCTTTCCCCGGACAGTCGTGTATATGCTAATTGCACCTTTTGAAACAGTTTTTCTTTTTTTGTTTTTCTGTTGGTTTTCTTTTTGAGAGTTAAATTAAACTTTGGCATGCAGTAACAAATCTATGTGTTCGATGAATTTATTTTAACAGGCATCTAATCTTGTGATATCTAATCCACCAAAGATTTGAAGACCCACCTCAGCTTCAACTGAACTTTCTTCTTTAGAACAAGCTTCACACACTGAAAAAAGAAAAGTCATGTTTTCTTTGAAACAGTATCTCGAAACATTTTCAGCACTTTATCTTGGCTCTGTTAATATGAATGATTGAAAAAGATTGCATTTTGGCTGTTCCATATAATATTTTTTTTGTTTTTTTGAGACAGAGTCTCACTCTGTTGTCCGGGCTAGAGTGAGTGCCGTGGCGTCAGCCTAGCTCACAGCAACCTCGGACTCCTGGGCTCAAGGGATCCTCCTGCCTCAGCCTCCCGAGTAGCTGGGACTACAGGCATGCGCCACCATGGCCTGCTGATTTTTCTATTTTTAGTAGAGATGGAGTGTCTCTTTTGCTCAGGCTGGTCTCAAACTCCTGAGCTCAAACGATCCTCCTGCCTCGGCCTCCCAGAATGCAGGATTACAGGTCTGAGCCACCATGCCCGGCCTGTTCCATTTAGTTTGTGATAGATAATGTTTCTTCCCAAAGCAACTAGGAGTACAAGATGAAAATAATCTAAATTAAAAATTGGAAGTCTACAATTCATTCACTTTGCCAATACAGGTCCACAGTCCTTCACTGGAAAGCCTTGGAGTCAGATGATTTGGGAATTCAGAATTTTTGAAATTTTAAAAAATATGGTATAAACACTATTTATTAAGTAATGCCCACAGCAGAGTCTGAAACAGCTCCATAGAATGAAACTTATTAAGATCTTTGCAGCAAAATATATGAATATTCACTCTAAGTGTGATAAATAAAAATATCTAAACCTCGTGTCAGGTCAGGTTTTGCACCCAAGTATATTTTGGTGTCACGTTTATAAAAAACTTTTACTTTGCTGAGAATTTTAGATTTCAGAATTGCAGATACGGAATTCCATGTGCTTTTTTCCTTACTGAACTCAAGTCTTCCAAAATGGAGTAAAATCCATGTCAAATTGGTACAGAAAAATAGGATTTAGGCTAAATATTATCCCTAATAATTTGTAACAAAACTTAGAACAACTTCTCCCTTCCAAATTCATTTTAATTGGTGATTGTGCCTCATATTTGATAGTGTTATTTCCTTTGGGAGATATGCAGTGTACAGACACATGGTTTATCTGCTTCTTTTCATTTGGGCTTTCTGTGACTGTCTGCAGGTTTAGGCATGGCGGTATCTAGTTCCTCTGCTCCATCCCATTCACAATCCGTCAGGTTCCTTCTTGGCGAGCTCCTCCTGGGCTGATATTTTGGCAAACATCCGATATCAAAATTCATTCTTTATCTGGTAAAAGGGTCAGAGTGACTGCAGGTTTTGTGTATCCGCTCTGCCCCCCAACATGTCCCTTTCAGAGGTTTTTGTGACAGGCAGTTTGAAGAGCACTATGCTAAGAGACAGTCTCCCCTCAGCCTCTCAAATGCTACTTCAAAATTAATTTGAATGTACTTTCTCTTCAATTTTTTTACACCAAAGGACTTCCTTCCCAATCAAGCTTTATCCATGCATTTATCATTGTCAGGAAAGATGAATGGCAAAATTATCACACAGAGGAAGATTAAAACTCAATGTTTTAATACTTTTGGAATCATGTTCCATTATTCTTCATGGGAGCTTTAATAAAGACTGTCAGTGAGAGCCAGCAGTAAAGTTCTGCCTTGGTTCAAATTCTAGATTTTTACTTACTGCGTGACCTTGAGCAAGCTGCTCTGCTGGGTTGCGTCACAGCGTCTCACGGTTCTCATCACGAAGGACGAATTAGTTAATACTTAGAAAGTATTCAGAACAGAGCCTGCACTATATACCAGGCACTCAATAAATATTTATTATTATTAAAATATGTCTGAAACTGCCTAGAAAGCTCTATTCTGAACATAAAGCACAAAAGAAGAAAAATATGTAAAATATGCTAATAAAAAGCACATCATAAAACATTTATTCTTTGAACAGTAACTTCCTGACTCCATTTTTTTCTGTAGTAGCATATATATCCTCATAGGTGATTTCAACACTGGTGGAAATCATAAATTACTTCTCTGTGCATATACCCAATGCTCAGCAACTTCTTTTTCCTCAGTCTAAAATAGAATGGTTCAAAAGGTAATTCTCCCGCTCCTTTGCCTGAAACGGCCTTCCCACTTGTAGTTTTAAGGTTACTTTTGAGTTATCCTTTTAGACTAAAGCTGACATTTCCTCCAAGAAGCCTTCACAGACTCTCTGCCCCATCTCTAATACCCTGTGTATAGCTCTATCACTGTCCTTCCATATTGTTTAAAAACTCTGTATATTTCTGTCTCCTCCACCAGCTTCTCAAGGGCAAAGACGGCCTTGTTTGTCTCTGTCTTTCTAGTGATTCTCGGAGTGCTTGGCCCAGGCCAGGTGCTGGGGATCTGTGAGTTGAGGATCTGACTTGACTGACTGGCTCAGGGAATGAAGCAGACCAAGGTTTTGCCAAAGCGAAGTAGCGACAATTTCTTAGCAAACTGGCCTCATTTTACATGCATAGCTCACCTGTAAAATATATGGAATCCAAAATCTTGAAATAAAGGGTATTTAGAAATTGAGTAATTGTGCCTCATTATCAATGAGTTAATCCCAACTGTCTTACTTTGCCTATCTTTACCTTCCATTGGCATCTTCCTCTTCACAAATAAGAACACTTCACAAAACAAAACAAATTAGAATAATATTTTTCCTTGATGCTTCCGTAAGTTGATCTTACCAGGAAACATCACAACAAATAAAAATTTCAGGAAAGATATTTGGAAATTTCATTAAGAAATTCCTAGAAGCCAGAAACACAGGGATGTATGACATATGCCTATTTTGGGCTAAAAATTGACTCACTAATAATGTGATATTTCCTTACCTTAATCTGAACTATTAATTTTTAGTGATATAACAAATTCATAATCATGGCCAACACCCCATTCCCCGTTTCAGATCTAACGCCATTTGGCCATTGCTCGGCACCCCTCGTGTCAAATGCTAAATTCTTCTAGAAGAGCTTTTTGCAACCTCGGCCGTACATTGGAATCACCTGGGAGCTCAAAAACTAATTGTTGCCTGGACCAACTCACCGGAGACTATGATTTTATTTAGTTTGGAGTGAGGCTGATACAGCAGGAGTTTGAAAAACCCCTCAGGTGATTCCAATGCGGAGTCAGGGCTGAGAACCACTGCCCTGGGCCATGCTTCGTGTTTGTTGGCTCGTTTACTTCAATTAAATCCCTAACAAGAGCCTCGGATTTCCACCTAAGTTTGCATTGCATCTTGTGGAATTCTGATCCCAGTATCTATTTTGGCAGTTTGGGGTAGGAGAACCTTACTAGGACATTGATTCTTTACATTTTAATAATGCATTTGTGCTATTGTATTCTGATATTATTACTCTGTCCTTATTAGTTATACTGAAATTTTGTACAAGAATGATAGTGCTTTGCCCCAGTTAACCCTCAGATTTGCCCAACTGGAGCTACTTACCCCCATATCAACAGATTTCAGACCCACCGTAAACACTTGTATTAATGCTCTCCTTATGCTTGAAAAAACCATATGCCAAGTGGAACTTATCTTGTGTTGGTGAAGGTCTTACCATGGTTCCTGTGCTCCTGGTCTGAACCGTGAGTCTCAGGGACTGGGCTAAGACTGTTTTATTCCCTTCTCCATGAGTCTTGAGCACAAGTAGCCCAGCACTCCCAGCAGCTAGACTTTCTAAGTCTTAAACCTCCACTCCTTATCTGGATGCCAGGAAGCCGAGGGCCTTTCGATCTGGACCTTTATCTACTACTTGGACAGGCAACGCTTTGGGCTTTAACCCAGGGGCACGCACCCATCCTGTCTCCGTTTTGGATCTGCATTTCGAAACATATCTTCATGTTTCTCTTTCTCAAATAACCTGTGCCTGGTTTCCTCAGTCTTGTGTACAAGTACCAAGCTTTTCCATGACCCTGTGAATCTGCCCGAACTCTCTCATTTCCATTCTTCTCCATATTCTTATAATGCCTGGGGGCTGCTTCTAGTTGGAAGAACAGTGGAATGTCTGTGTGTCTCACACACACGCACACGTTTCTGAATTAGATCTCCAGACAGTGGAGTCCTTTGACTTCCCCGCGTTTATTTGATAATCACCATTCTAAACTTGACATGAATCCATACTTTCAGTGTAGAGGAGAAACAGGTGAACTCTGAAGCCCCCAAAAGGATTCTCACTTGATTTATTCCCTCCCTGCTCAACAGGAGTCTACACAGCAAAACCGCAATCAAATTTCTGACCGTATTTGACCAGAATTCAAAATAGTATAACTGTATCTCTGTCTGTATGACATTACTATAATTGTTCACTTTCATTTCTTAAAAAATAAAGCCAATTATTTTAGAGAGCAGCTCCAATAATAGTTTGGCCAAATGTAACTAAAGTTTTTTAGCTGAAATGTTTGTCAACAAAGGGAAAATAATCCAAAAAAATCAAAATGTGTGTTTGCAATTGATGAAAACTGACCTGGTCATCTAGCTAAGGTGATTGCTGAGCCCTGTGACCCCAGTGAAGACCCTCACTTGACCAAGCGCAGGCAGCGGGACGCTGTCATTCCTAGGCAAGCCTTCGCATGCACAGCAAAAACCCTCCAAGCTGCTTGTTCTCACCTAGTCAATACACCCAGACATCGCCAGCCAGTCAGCAGCACTCAGAGACTTTGCTTTTTATGTGAGACAAACCTCCCCTCCAAACCTCAGCCCACACACCCTGGACTGTAAACTGGGTTCTCTGCTTTTCCGTACAAAACCTTTCCACTCAACACTTAATCTTTGCTCTCTTGGTCTTTATTTTCTCTTTAACAGAATTAATATGTTTCAAGCTTTTTACTCTGCTGACAAGTGTTATTTATGTTCATATAGAAATGCTGAAAATGTAAATAAACACAATGAATAAAATTAAAACAACTCAGAGTTCCACAATCCAAATATAACAACTTAAAACTTCTGATAGTTATCTTTCCAATTTTTAAATAAATCTCTAACACTTTGTACTGTTTTATAATCTGCTTTTTCGTTTACCATAACATGTAAAATTTCCATGTCATTACATATTTTTCTACATCATTATCTTTTTTTCCTCAGCCTTATTGAGGTATATTGTTGGTTAAGGGCACAAAATGTCAGACGTAAGATGACTAAGATCTGGGGATCTAATGCACAGCATGGTGACTACAGTTAACAATAACATATTGTTTACTTAAAATATGCTAAAAGCAGATGTTAAGTGTCCTCACCCCCCAGCACACACACACACACACACACACACACACACAATAACTATGTGTGGTGACTGATGTGTTCGTTAACTTGATTGTATAAATATTTCATAATGCATATGTATATCACATCACCACACTGTGCACTTTGAATACAGACAATTTTTGTCTACATCATCATCTTGATAACTACATACTACTCCAATGAATGAACATATCGTAATTTACCCTTTTGGTTATTTCTAAATTTTTTATTATAAACATGGAAGCTTTTAATATGGCTTACCTTTGTGGAAGGAGAGAGCAGGAAATAAGGCAGTCAAAAAATATATATATATTGTGTGTGTGTGTATATACACACACACGTACCTCTACCTATGATATGATCATCTATGATATGACATTTATGACATGATCTTTCTAAAGTGTTTCTCAGTGACAACATGAACATATAATCTTCGGTCCAGCAATTCGACTTATGAGTAGATACCAGGGAAACAACTGAATGTCTGAACAAATACGTACATATCAGGATGCTCATCGTGGAACTGTTTGAAACAGTATTCTCTCTTGAAGCAGCCAATCTCCAAGCACTTGACAACTTTCGTCAAGGCCACCGATAATTTCCATATTACTAAATCCAAGGGTAAGTTCTCACCCTCTTCTTACACACTATAAAAGTTGATCTTTCATGGCTTCTTGGAAATTTCACTGGCTTCTGGTACCCGACACTCTCTTGGGTCTCCTTCATCTCACTTGCCGTGCCTTCTCTGCCCTTTTTCCAATTCCTTCTCATCAGCACAACCCAGACACACTGGAGTGCCCCAGGGTACAGTGCTCACACTCTCACCTCGAATTACCCTCTCTCCTAACAATCTCGTCTAGTTTGGCAGCTTTAAACACAGGCAGTGACGCCTCCAGCCCTGGTCTCTCCAGCTATGGTCTCTCGTCTGAGTTCTAGACTCCCGTCCCCGACTACCTGCCCGCCATCTCCACTTGGGCGTCTAACAGACACCTCGAGTCTAGCAAGTCACAGCTGAGCTCCTCCCCGCTCCCCGCCGGCCCTGCCACACGAATCTGCCACAAGCCTCCTCCAACAGTCACCATAATTTCAGTAACAGGTAACTACGTATTCCGAGTTTTCCCGCCAAAAACCTGAGGCATTCTGTACTTTCGTTTTTCTTTCACAACCCACATCCAAACCATTAGCAAATTCTGTCAGCGTCAACTTCAAAACACATCCAGAATCCTACCGTTTCTGCTCCCCTCCACCAACAGGATCGTTGTGACAGCTTCCTTCCAGGCCTCGCGGCTACCTCCTTGTGTCAACAGAGCAGTCATCTTTCCAAAACGTACTTCCTCACTCCATCTCCGATTTCATCTCCTGTCCTCCGCCTCACTGCTCTGCTCTGTCCACACTGGCCTGCTTACACACCGCCAAGCACGCTCTGCCTCGGGGCCTTTGCACTTGCTGTTCCCACTGCTTGGAACAATTTTCTCCCAGATATCTACAGATCTTCTTTCACTTGATTTAATACCCTGCTTTATTCTTCTCCATATTATTCTCCACCTATTATCACCTGACATATAAAATATTTACTTGTTTGTTTATTGCCCGAATCTTCCCCACTAGATGTTTGCTCCATTAGGACGGGGACCTTGATAGTGTTGCTCACTGCTGCATTCCCAGTGCCTTGTACAGTGCCTAGAATATAGTAGCTACTCAGGAAATATTTATCGAATGAATAGACAAACAAAACATTACATGAAATGTAAACGCAGCAGGAAATGATGCAGAAGGTTTCATCTCCTCCATTCCTATCATTTAACATTTGCCAATACTCTTTCCTGTAGCTGCATCATCCAGGACAGTAGCCATTAGACACGTGGCTACTGAACATTCAAAGGGTGGCTAGTCCAAGTTAAGATGTGATGTAAAATTTCACACTGGATTTCAAAGACTTAGTACCCCCCAAAATGTAAAATATCATATTAATAATTTTTATATTGATACATGTTGAAATTTTGATATAAGTTAAATAAAATACATTATTAAAATTAATTTTGCCTATTTCTTTTTTACTTTTTTAATGTAGCTACAAGAAAATTAGAAATTATATATGTGATCGTGCTATCCTAGAACACATCTTTTAAAGTTCAGTCCTATTTTTATTCTTCTCAATTCACGTAGCAGAGATTTGGAAGTATACGCTAGTATCTGTTTGCCCCTTCTGCTTTGGTAATAATGTCTATGATTTTGATTGTCGGAATAAAGACTGCATCTCCCGGCCCCCCATACCCGTTGCTTTGCAGTGTGGACAGTACATGAGAGGAAGCAATGTGTCCCTTTCAAAGAGAAAGGCCGTCCCTTCCATTTCTCTTGCCTCATTCCCACTGCTGCTGAAATGCGGACAAAGTGCTAAACCACCCTGGACCTTGAAAATGAGAACAAAACCCTACAGATGGCGGAGCAGGAAGATGAAATGAAGACTGGTCCCCCGATGACCGTGCAGATCATACTGCTTCATGAGAAAGACATAAAATTCAATCTATTTTAAGACATTGTTAATTTGATTCTCTGTTACAAGCAGTGAAAACAACAATTCAACTAATACAACTAATCATTATAAAAGATCAATTTCATGGTACATTCGCTCATAGCTCATTTTGGTTTTTCAGACATTTCTCGATATCTCATTTGATGTTCACAATAACCCCATGAAATCAGTAGAACAGATATTACCATCCTGACAATTTTTTTTTTTTTTTTTTTTTTTTTGCCCTTAGCTTTGCATGGAACCATCCTGATTTTATAGTGTGGACACCAAGGCTTAAAGTGACTTTGCAACCTGTCAAAAGATTAGATGCCAGAAAGTGACACACCCGGAATCAATACTTAGGTTTCCGGCCTCGTACTCTGATGCTCTTTCCTCGCTGCTACCTTGTAGCAGAGCGTGAGTCCGTATCACACCCACAACGACGGCACGCTGGACGTTTTGTCAGGGCTTTTATACGTGAATAAAATATACATGTTTTCAAAACACTATTCTGATTTTCTACATGAAGTATATTTAAAACTGGAGAGCACGAGGGCACGGACCGTATTTTCCACAGCTCCCGTCTTCCTCGGCACCCAGCACTCTGCCCAGCGGGGCACGTTACTGGAGGGAAGCACAGAGAATGGTACGGAGAGTTTTCAGGGGCAATGTAAGGACTAGAAGTGATATGTCACAGACGAAAAAGCAGATTACTAAGGAAATAGAATCAAAACATGTGACATGAAATTAAGCCACAATCAGCTGCAGGATTGAAAGACGAGAAAAATTAGTTTTTTCAATAACAATGTCATAACAAAGGAATAAAAAAAATTGATATCTAAGCTACAGGTTACATCTGGATTTGAATCTAGTTATTTTCTTTTTCCATAGACAATTTATTATAATTTAGAAAGAGAAAAGAAAAGAAAAAAATTAACCATAATTAAATGAGACTAGGAATCGTTTGCAACCCATCGTTTTTTATTAACCTGAGGTTTAAAGAAGGACCAAATATAGTCTGATGCTGGGAACACAAAACCTTTGTGATAACAACTGAGGTAGGGGAAGTTCCCACACTGCTTTCTACTTAAGCATCTCAACCTGTATCCAAATCTGTGGTCAGGGATAAATCAACGGTTGTTTCTGCTCACTCAGCTTCAGTCCGTTCTTGCTAAGACTGCCAATAAGGTATCTATTACAATAGCAATTTGCGGGATGAAGGCATTGGTCCATGAGAAATTGAATTGAGAACAATTCATTTTACACAATATCCAGCCATCAAGTGATATAATTCAATCTCTATCAAGCCATGACAAACGTGAAAATGCCTGAATTCTCCTTAGGAATAGAAATCTAGTCCCTATCTCTCTACATGTTTTTATTTGAACACTTTTAATTGGAATATCGCTAAAGAGTACATTTAAAACCACTTTCGGGAGAATATATAAATATTCTGTAAGCTTCAGATTACAGTAATTGAGTTTTTGTAAAATTTGTATGCAAACAAATTATACCTTGTTTTAGTTGACTTTCTAAAATCATTACTTTTTTAAATTCAGAGTTCTGATCTCAAGCAATGATAACTCATACACTTCCACAAATGGCTTTCAAGTCCATTAAAATCAGAATGGTCGAATGACGAATAAAATACCAATTTCCGCATCAGACAACTCAGAAATCTTAGAGGTGTTACTGACATTTGCATCTTTCATCCCCGGAGCCAACCAGCGACTAAGAACCGACGGTGCTCCCAGACAGCTCCAGGGCCATCACCGTGCCACCGCGCTGTCGCCTGGGTCCCTGGCGACGACAGCAGACGCCTCCTCTCCGCGTCTGCTCCTGCTCTCCTCCGCTTCCTCCCTCCACAGACGCTGCAACGACCTTCTGAAAGCATGCACCGCATTCTGCAGACGTCCACACCTGCACCACAGTCACCAAATGCCATCTGCAAGCACGCCCCCGGCAGCACTGTTCCTAACAGTGCCAAACGACGTCCAAGTGCCCGTGGCCGCAGAAGGGAGCACCGGGACCCCGCAGGGTAGGGACGCGGGACGGCCACGACGCCTGCGGCGACGCAGCGCAGTCCCGCAAACGTGACGCTGGTGCGGTCAGTCAAACACAAAGAAACGCACACAGATAATTCCACGTGGATAAAGTTCAGGATTAGGCAAAATCGATTTATGACGGCGGAAGTCAAGGCACCGATAGTCCGGGAGACGGAGACCGAAAGGAGTTCCGGGGGCGGGGGCCCCTCTCGCTGGGGCCTGCCCGGCGCTGATGGCTTTGTGAAAACGCATCGAGCTGGGCACCTACGATTTGCGCTCCCCGCACATACTGCACTTCGGTTTGTAAGACAGGAATTGATAGTAGGAGAATGTACTTTGTTCTATGTGGAACAAAACCTGTTTTAAGATTAGAAAAATGTGTTCTCTTTGATTCTAACTAATGCCATTTGCTTCTGTAACCGTGCTTGCTTTAGTTGTTAGTCAAATATAGTTAATCAAAAAAAAAAAAAGAAAGAAAGAAACCAGGGCAGGAGTAACTCTATGACAGGCTGAACTTCCTAGAGTAGGCCTAAGTTTCAGTTTCCCCGAAAGTGCAATGCAGACCAAAACTGGCGCCGGAGCGAAAACTGAAAATCCCGAGGCTTGGGGCCACCCAATCAGGAGCCAGAACAATCCTCCACTTTCAAAGGAACCAATGGACTAAGCAGGGAGGGGGGATGGCGTGCCCAGCGTGTCGTGTGAAACCTGTGTGTCGTGCGCCACCAAGTATGTTGTGTGCAAAAAAAGTATAAGAGCTTCACTTTGGCCCCAGGGCGGGGTCCTGGTTCATAGGGAGGCCACTGCGCTGGCACTCTGGGACTTGGACCCTAGCTCGAGCTAGCAAATAAACTCCTTTGCCATTTGCATCCTCGGTGACTCTGCCTCTCTGTTCCTGGGGCCGAGGGGAACCGGATCTAACAGTGGCAAGCAGGGACAGGGGTTTCTTGCTGATGCCTTGGGAGCCGGACGGAGCTTACTCCCCACCTGCCAGACGTGTTGCCTGCAGGGGCCTCTGCCTTTCTCAAGCAATACCATTCATTAGAGGGTTTTTTCCTAATTACAGAAGAAATTTGCTGTCGAAAACTGGAAAAATATAGTAAGTATAAAGTAAATAAAATTACTTATAATTCCACCTTCCTGAGACAATGAGTATTAACATTTTGGAGCATTGTCTCCTATATTTTATATACATTTTTTTAAAAATTGAGATTAGTTTACTCTGCTTTTTCTATTTAACATTATCTTGAGAACACTTCCTTATGCTTTCTTCAAAAACATGACTTTAGCCGGACATGGTGACACACACCTGTAGTCCCAGCAACTTGGGAGGCTAAGGCAGGAGGATCAACTGGGCCCAGGAGGTCAAGACCAGCCTGGACAACAGACCTGTCTCTTAAAAAAATTTTTTTTAAACTGTGATTTTTCAGTACTGAATAATATTTCATTTACTGAATACACCAGGATTTATTGACCCATTGCCCTGCTGTGCATTTGGATGGCTATCGGGTTTTCACCGCAATCAGAAACCTTGCACGCAAGATGACCCCCCAAGGTAAAGTCCCCAGAGTGAAGGTACTGAATCAAAGCCCACTGACCACTTCATATCTCTCAGAATGTTAGCCTTCTGCTCCCAGGGCAAAGCCCGCGGCTGTGGTGAAGCTTAATGAGTTATCTTGAGGGTAAGCCTCAATGGGAGACGGAATCCTCCTCGCCGTGTCCTGAATGAATCATTTAAAACACAAAGGCACCCCGTCTCTACTAAAAAATAGAAAGAAATTAGCTGGACAACTAAAAATGCATAGAAAAAAATTAGCCAGGCATGGTGGCGCATGCCTGTAGTCCCACCTACTTGGGAGGCTGAGGCAGAAGGATCGCTTGAGCCCAGGAGTTTGAGGTTGCTGTGAGCTAGGCTGACTCCATGGCACTCTAGCCCCGGCAACACACTGAGACTCTGTCTCAAAAAAAAAAACCAACACAAAGGGGAATGAATGAGTGGCCATGGGCGGTGGGAGGCTGCATGAGGAAGAGGAGGGGGGAGGGAAGGCAGGCAGGCTGGGGCAGCGCCCGCCTGTCTCACAGCGCAGAGAAGGGAGCCCCCGACACGAGCTGGAGCAGCTGTGCCCCAGGATCCCTCTCAGGGCCTGCCTTCCTGCGGACGTCTGCATCACTGTGGTGAGCACTGAATAGGCTTCTTCCTAGAAGGCGCCCACACGGTGCCTGGCGCATCAGCTCACGAGCTTTCCTTTCTCTACAGCTTAAGGACTCGCTGGATGAGGAGGTGCAGGACACAGCCGAGCCAGCCACGGATTCAGTGTGATTACTGCCCAAAAGCTCACCTTAAACCACCCGCGTCCGTGTTTGTATTACTGCATCAGCACGCAGCATCTGGCTCTTCAGCTCTACAATATAAATAATTTAAAAGGGGTAGCGCAAGGGGAAAAAATATAAACTTATAATAATACCCTGTGCATCCAATTCAGGCTATAAATATCTAACCCCACAGGTGAATGCCTAGGAAACACCCGGGTGCCCTTCCTCAGCACTTCCTCGCAGCCGTCATTTCCACCCTCCCCCTGACCACCGCCAGACTGAGCAGAAGTGCCCTGTAGGTCTGCGGTCCCCAATCCCCAGGCCACGGACCGGTACCAGGGCCTGTAGGAACCGGGCCGCAGAGCAGGAGTGAGCATCAGGCGAGCGAAGCTTCATCTGTACCTACAGCTGCTCCCCATCGCTCGCATCGCCGCCTGAGCTCCGCCTCCTGGCAGGTCAGCAGCGGCATTAGATTCTCAGGGGAGCGCAAACCCTGCCGCACACCGCGCATGCGCAGGATCTAGGCTGCGCCTCCTGGTGAGAACCTAGTGCCTATGATCTGAGCTGAAGCCGATTATCGCTTAGCAGAGAGGTTTGACAGCACAATGCGTGTAATGCACCTCGATCATCCCAAAACATCCCCCCCACCCCCACCCCATCCGTGGAAAA
Source organism: Avahi laniger (assembly GCA_963575035.1). NCBI lineage: Eukaryota > Metazoa > Chordata > Mammalia > Primates > Indriidae > Avahi > Avahi laniger. The sequence goes on along the minus strand of CAUYSK010072230.1, from coordinate 1,467 downwards.
AATGTCTTCCATGAAACTGGCCCGTGGTGTCGAAAACGTTGGGGACAACTGCCACAGAACAGTCCTGGGACACAGAGTGCTCATTCCTCCCCTACCCCACAGTGGACTCCTGTGCATGGCACTGGTTGGCCCATCCAGCACCCCATCCACACTGGCGCTGCAGAGGAAGAACTTGCCAGGAAGATACAGTATCAGTTAGACTCAGGTGTTAACAAGACAGCCTGAGTTACGGTTTACCCCTTGCAATGGTAGTTCATCCCACAAAAATATTAAGAGAAAATAAAATTATATGATGCCGTTGGTATCATATTTTTCAACATAAGTGATGTCTAGTTATTACCTATAATTTGGGTAAAGAATATTGTCTAGTCAAGATCATCTTTGGTGGTGGCAAACGACTTGCACTGAAATTTTTCAAGAGCAAATATATCTACGCATAGTTGTTTTTAAGACAACTCGTCTGCAAACCAAGCAATTTCTTCATATTCTGTAACTTTTCACTTTTCATTTCAGTGTTAAAACATAGTGTGATTTTTTTTTTTTTATGTTTTAGAGACAGATCTCACTGTCGCCCAGGCTGGAATGCAGTGGTGTGATCACAGCTCACTGTAACCCCAAATTCCTGGGCTCAAATGATCCTCCTGCCTCAGCCTCCTGAGCAGCTGGGACTACAGGCATGTGCCACCACGCCCAGCTAATTTTTCTACTTTTTTGTAGAGATGGGGTCTCGCTCTTGCCTGGCCTCAAGCGATCCTGCTGCTTTGGCCTCCCAAAGTGCTGGGATTACAGATGTGAGTCACCATGCCCATCAGAATTTTCACTTTTAATTACTTCTAAGATAACTGAATTTGTTGCTAACAGCATATATTACTTCTGTATTTAAAAAAAAAAGCATGAGTTCTATTTTTAGAAAGATAGATGATTTAGCCCTGAGGACATTATCATCTGCTCATTTCTAAATTGGGACTCACAACATTCTTTGGTCATCATTTTTGCAGAGCTAGTGATCATAGCATTTCTGACACCAGGAGGAGCCGCAGATGCGTGTCCCCCAGCTCCGGCCCCGCTCCCCCACACCCCAACCGCACTCTTTCGTTGCCCTGTGGGCCCCCCCCCAGCCCCCGCGTCCTTGCTCAGGGCGCTCACACCGATGCGCTGCTCCCCAGCTGAGCCACATTCACTCCTCCTCTCTCAGCCTGAGCCACAGGAGCAACGGAGCTGAAGGGCACGGACACTTCAGACACAAACCCCACCTGTCAAGTATTTTTCAAAACGAATCTCATCAAACAAGAAAACCACCACTAGCAAGTCAGGTGAACAGTTATGTCCAAATGTGATGGGTTTATTTTATTTGACTCTGATGCAAAACCAAAGATTCCACTACAGCACAGAGACCAATATATTACAAGGTCATGAAAAAGTGGTGTGGGACATGCAGGACGTGATGTACAAACTGGAGGGTCGGGT
>CAUYSK010072229.1:0-44740 GCA_963575035.1 Avahi laniger | reverse complement strand
TTATGCAATCCCTAAATTTATCTGCTCTTTCTCTCCTCGTTGGCCAGAGATCTCATTTCCCTCTTTACTGAGAAACAGAGGACAGCCGCATGAGCACCTGGCCACGCCCACTCATCACCTTGGGAAATCTCACCTCCGTTTTTTTTTGAGACAAAGTCTCACTGTGTTGCTCGGACTAGAGTGCCGTGGCATCAGCCTAGCTCACAGCAACCTCAAACTCCTGGGCTCAAGCGATCCTCCTGCCTCAGCCTCCCAAGTAGCTGGGACTACAGGCATGCGCCACCATGCCTGGCTGATTTTTTCTATATATTTTTAGTTGTTCAATTGATTTCTTTCTAATTTTAGTAGAGATGGGGTCTTGCTCTTGCTCAGACTGGTTTCGAACTCCTGAGCTCAAACAATCCGCCCGCTTCAGCCTCCCAGAGAGCTAGGATTACAGGCATGAGCCACCACGCCCAGCCTCATTCACAATTTTTATACTTCCTTTGCAGTAGGAATTGACATCTTGCAGTTGATCAAGTCATAGTAACCAGAGGCCTGTGGAATTATGATAGGGCCACATTCCTCAGCCAGTCCCCACTCAGGCCACCCGTCCCTTAAACGCCATCACATGCCGTTGCATGCTGGCTCTTAACGTGCGCTGTGTCCCAATCATGCTCCAGAGCACAGTGGGCAAGACTATGAACTTCAAAATTGCACACACCTGTGCTAGCATCCCCATTCTGCAATGCGCTTGCTGTGTGACCATGTTAATTAGACCTTCCCAACCTTGGGAATAACAGTACCTAGCTCATAGCATCATAGGAAGTGATGAGTAACTGCTATGATTACTGATAAAAATAAAAAGCTTTCTTGTTGCTATTATTGCCAGGCTTTTAGTTGCCTCCTAAAAGCACCCCTCCCTATTTATGCCTGGGAGCATTTTTTTGGCTACTGACCCCATCTAGAAGGTCCTTTCCCCCCTGGCTCCAGAATGCCCAGTTAAATCCTTTCTATCCAGCAGAGGCCACTTCAGGTTTTGCTTCCTTCACCACCCACAGTCAACTGTCTCCCTAGTTCCATCTCCTCTGAAGTCTGCAAGCCCTTACAGACGCTGCCATGGTCTTTGTCCCTGCATGGCTACTTGTCTGTCTGTGTCCCTCTTTTCTCTCTGATCCAACCTGTAACCCCAGGAGGGCAGGAAACTTACCTTCCGTTTACTGCACTTTCCTCCTCGCCGAAATACTGCATAAATGAATAAATAAAAGAATATCCTCAGTGCAAACACTTCCTGTTGTTCACGTCAAGGGCACCCACCTCTGTGAACGCATTTTATGCTTTTATTACAGCACCATCTTGCATTGCAGTCGTGTGTGCCTGAGATCAGGGACACTTTCCTGCAGAGAACCAAATTACAAGAATGAATCAATCCTGTAGAGAAGGACTCCAGAACCATGTAAGAAAAGAGATTTTCTTTGGGGAATTAAACATATTTAAAATGAGGGTTGTGGTCTAACAGTGGATCAAGAAATCATTCTAGTTGACTCGGTTGCCACCAGCAATGTTTAGTGGAATGGAAAAGAATACAATAAAATAGAAAACACCAGGATGAATTGCATGTGCTGCAGTTAACAATTATTTGGTGAAAGAAATTACTGGATCCACTCTTAGAATTTCTGATTGGAGATCAAGGCTTTCCGTTTCTAATGTGGGTGTGCATTTGTTTGTGTGTATGTTTTTTACAGGGCCACAGTATAAAATGCTTCTTACCGTGGGACACAGTCTAAGTTTGAGAAACATTGCTATACCTCACAGATTAAAGAGTCAGGGTTAAGGGACACATTTTTATGACTTCACCAAAAGTGCTCTGACATATGTTATCTCAGAACATTTTAACATCTTTGTTAGGCATGTGATATTACTGTCATCATAGAATAAAGGGGGCCGAGGGATTTAGAGACAGATCTAATTAACGGATCTTTGTTGAGCAGGTTTTTTGGCTTAACATGGGCATACAGGTAGACAGTAATTGTTTCAGAACCAGAATCCAGATTCAAAACTGTTAAATTGTCATTTTCTTCACTAATTAAATGAGTGGCTTCTAAACCACTCAGGATTTATCATAAGGGTTATCAAAAAATTCTCTAAGGATTTGTTTTTAATTTGTAAACAAAAAGTCACATTTATTCATGCTGCTTTTAACTGTAAACATGCCGTGGAAGTTGTCATGGTACCAAAATAAGCAACAGCAGGTGCAAAAAGGTTGAAAACGATTAATAAGTGCATAACGAATGTTATTAGAATGTTATTATTGCATCGTCTTGCAATCCCAAAGGAAAGAATGGCGCTAAGGAACAATCCTCAGTGGATGATAAAACCATTAGGTAAAACAGGCATCAATCAGACTGACACCACCCGAGCTCTGGCCTTGTCTCGGCTTTACTAACAGCGGGTCAAACAGATCTCACGTGCCTCATGATTGATACAGTAGGAAAGACAGCACCATCCGTGGCGTAGTCTTGCCTAAACGAAATTGAACCTGAGTATGATCAGGACTCTAAACCTAACTGCAGCGTATAGGAAGTACGGAGGCTAATTGAAGAAGGTGACTGGGGACAGGAGGTGGCACCCGGCCAGGTCTATGTTGCAGGATATTCAATGACATGAGTGCCCAGGCTGGGGATCCTGGAGGGCTCATTTAAACAAATCTCTGGGCCCCACTCCCAAAGTTCCTGCTTCAGTGGGACAGGAGGGGTTCTGAGAAGAGAATTTGCATTTCTCACAAGTTCCCGGGAGGCGCCGCTGCTGCTGGTTCAGGGACCACAGTTTGAACTGACTGGTCTGCGGGACAAACGGCCCCTCAGTGACATGAGAGGGAGTGGGGACGTTACCGAATCAAATAAACTTACGAAGCACACACTTAATGCAATTTCCACACTGTATCTGGATCTTAATGTAAAGCAACTGCAAAACGTCTGGGGCAATCTGAATATGGACTGAGTGTGGGATTGAATGAAGAATTTACAATTAATTCTGTTGAGTGTAATAATATCATGATGATTACATTAAAAACTTTTTAAAATCAAAGATTCATGCTGAGGGAATTTTTTTATTAAATGATAGGATTCCTAAAGATGGATGAAACATGATTATCAAAATATTGCTAATTGTCAGAACTGAGTAATAGGGGTCTGTTATGCTAGTCTGTCTACTTTGGAGTATGTTTGAAAGTTTTCATGGTAAGATTTTTTTTTTAATGACCACTGCCTATGCAAGACTTCTTCACATTGTGGGGAATTACATCCTCCTCATCTAGGGATCAGCCTTTTAGTGGCCTCAGCCAGCCCTCCAAAAAATAAAAACCTGAAAATCAGAAATAAACAAAGGTAAATTGCCTTTATGCTCCAGAAATAGCTACGAGAAAACTTTACTGCATCAAAGTTTGCGTTAAGCTGAACATTCCTCCGCGGAAACTATTCGGGTGATTCAGAAGGCTTTGGGGGACGATGCGGTGAGCGCAGCCCAAATAAAAGTGCGGCACAGACGCTTCAAAGATGATCGAGAGTCTGCTGAAAGTGACCCACGTTCGGGAAGGCCTGCAACAAGCGGAACCCCTGAGAATGCGGACCGGGCGCGGGTTGCGCTAAGAGACGCCGGGAGAACTGCGTGAGGTCCCAAGGCGCCTACTTTGAAGGGGACCGAGGCGTCATTGTCCTGTGTACAGTGTTTCATGTGTCTTGTATCATTTTCAATAAAAAATATCTCTATTTTTCCCATTACATGGCTAGATACTTTCCAGAAAGACCATATATGTATATATAAATATAAAATACATGTGTTTTATAAAAATATTATTATATTTTTATATATAATATATAAAATATTTGTTAAAATAATAAATATAAATTGGTGTATTTCCACTGACATAATGCCCTTAAGATTTGCTGGCTTCATGATGAGATAATTATTAATATTATGATATTACTTATAAAAGCAAAAAAGAATTTAGAGGAATCAACATTTATCAGAAAGAAAATGAATGAAAATGTGGAATATTCTTATGATGGAATATCATAGCTATACAAAAGAATAGGCTGGATCTAAATTTATCAATATAGAGCCATTGCAAAAAAATATATATAATGATGTAGCAATGGTGCAGAATATGTCCCTTATGCAATTTATGTAAATTTTAATATAGGAAACATACGGATGTATATTTGTATATGTGGAATATGCAGATAAGACTAACGGAGTTTATAATAGATATATAATAATAGTTGCATCTCGGGAAAGGAAAGAGGGAATCAGTCTGGATTCGCAGGTCAACGGGGAATTCAACTTTATCCGTTATGTGTTATTTCTTTTGTTTTATAAAGATCTGTTGGAAATGAATTGAGTCCGGAAGACTAAGGGCAGAAGGCACTACACATAAGTACCCTACTATTGTTGATAAAGTCATTCCCGCAGGGGCGGGGCTGACAATTCTCATACTGCTGTACCTATGTACTGAAATTGAACGAGTAAGTAAACGGCAGTTGGTGGAACGCGGTTTCTCTCTGCTGGAGTCGAAATGTACAGATCAGCAAGAGGAGGAGGCTAGCGTGATCCATGTGGTGATGGGTCAGAGTTGGGGACAACGGGTTGTGGAGTTTATGGAAAACTCATGTTTAACTGAATATACATTAAGTTTAAGATGAATGACTTAATATAAAGCACAGAAGGAAATATTTATAGATAATACGTATATACACACATATAATTCTTTGCTCTGTCATTAGGGAGGGCCAAAAAGAAATGACACCATAGCAACAACATCTAGCACTCAGATCCTGGTTTCCAACAGCATCCTCTAATAAAGGGAATAAGGACTCCTTGGAGAAATGGGTGATTCCAGAACTGGAGTATCTTGTAGAGCCAGGAAATAAAGAGCTCTGAAAAAAAAAAATGGGATATGTCAAAAGAACTGAGGAGCCAAATGAAAGGGCTCCCAATGGCCAAAGCTGGAATAATTTGAGCGAGAAAATAAAGTAGTATTGGGTTATAACCCAAAATACAAAATAAACATCAATAAGTTCATACTAGTATAAATAAAACTGTTGAATAAACCAATAAATGGAGGAGAAGAGACAAATCTCCTGTGCAGAATAATTCCAAATTATGTAGATTACGTAATTAGATAACTATTCGCCCTAAAGGAGGGAGGCAAAACTCTCACCACTAAATGTGGGCTGCACTTAATGACTTCCTTCCAGTGAGCACAGTGTGGAAGTGGGGGGAGGGGAATCACTTTACGGTGGAGAAACCCAGCAAACACTGTGTCATCCAGGTGATCAAGGTCAGTATCAACACTCACAAAGTACGTGGATAATAAGCACCCTTGACATAAGAAAAATGGCACTTTATGACTTTCCTCCCAAAAACCCAGATCAGGCAAATTCCAATAGAGGGGTATCCTATAAAATATGTGACCACTATTCTTCAAAAACACTCAAGTTCATCAAAAACGAAGAAAGCCTAAGAAAATGTCACAGCCAAGAGGAGCCTAAGGAGAAAAGACAAGTAAATGTACTATGATCTCCTGGAGAGGATCCTAGGACAGGAAAGGACACGAAGTAAAAATTAAGGAAATTCAAATAAACTATGGGCTTTAGTTCATAAAATGTACCAATACTGGTTCATTAATTATAACAAATAGGCCATACTATGTACGCTGTTAAAAACAGGGAAAACTGGAGGCGGGAGTGCTGTATGGTAACCCTGTACCATCTGCTCAATTTTTCAGTAAGTCTAAAGCTGTTCTAAAAAATTAGTCTAATTTAAAAAAAAAAAGATCACTTGAAAATATGACAAAATGTTGAGCTGTCAAACTGGGCTATGGGAACATAGTTTTTTATTTTATTCTTTGTAAGTTTCTCTATGTTTTAATTTCTCAGAATTAGAAAAATGGAAACTGAGAGCAGAATTCTGTCCCACACATTATAGGAATTAGTAATCATGCTGGTCAATTTTACTCTCAATGTTCTTGTTTATATTAACACTGATAAATCAAAAATCTTTTATAGGATAAGGCCAGGATAGAAGCTAAGCCTTGTTGAACTTCTTTGCACAAAAATCTCCGTGCACATAGGATGAATTTCTAAAGGTGGGATTTCATGCCTCCTGCCAAGTTACATTCCCACCAAGGTCACACCCGTCTTTGCCAGCGTGTCTGGGGGGAAAAGTTCCCGTTTCCTTGTTGCCTAGAAACCACTAGGTATGCTCACTATTTTCCTCAATTGGTTTGGCAAACAAAAAGATTTTATTGCATTTGTGTTTTCATTTGCAGTTCTGTGTTTGTTAATAGTGTTGAGAATTGTTTCTACTGCTTACTGGCATTTGTGTTTTTATTTAGATGAATTACCAGTCCATGTCCTTTGTCCATTTTTCCTGTGCTCTGTAACGGCTCTGTGTAAACGTTTTGAATATCATCACTCTCTTCTCTCTTGACGTCTACAACACCACTGCACTGCCCCTTCCCCTGCGTCCGTGGCCGCGCTGTAGGTTGATGGTTCCAGCTCTGCTCTCTTTCCACTCTGTAGTTCGCCCTTGAACTATTTAATCCATACAGATATCCAATGGCTTTATAGAATGAAAGCACAAAGGGAGCGGGAATTGTGACTGTCTTGTTGATGTGACCAACAATCCTGGCTTGCCTGGGACTGTGGAGGGTCCTGCGTCTTTCAGGGCTCAAACGTGGATAGTCCTGAGCAAACCAGAGCTGTTGATCACCCCGAGAACTGTTGGGTGCTCAGTAAGAGTGTGTTGAATGAATGCTTGAATGACGTCCAAGGCTTTCCCAGCCAGATTGTTCTGCTGGCCTGCGGCCCCTATTCCCAATTGCTCCATGGACGGCACCACTTGAGTCCACACAGACAGTCTAGTATGTCCAAACCTCTCTCCCCACTGCCCCTAAAAAACTTCTCCTCTTTCATATTCACTTTCTTGATTCATTGTCTCTGTAGGGTTTTAGAATTCTGGTGATCCTTACACAGTGCACGCTTCTCAGCGGTGTGAGGCACCTGGCCGGGCTGGGTGTAACCTGTGCTTTGGAGCTGACGGCAATAACTGCAAACCCTGGAGCGGCTCCGCTTCATCTGGCTCCGTCGCCCAGCCCTTCACCCTTACTGCAGCTCTCTTTGTGCCGACGTTTCTAAGGAATAATGGTTGTGTTCAGTATTCGCCAGGTAATGAAACTTCCTTACAACAAAAACACTTTGCAATAAGCAAAAAGTAGCAGAGTGGTTATTGATATGAGTAGCTCAGCAGTAGGATTAAGTATGTAAATTTAATAACCATGATTAAACCATAAATGTCAGTTTCAAGAAAGAAGGTACAACTATAATTTGATTATGAGAAAGCTAAGAATTGTTAGCTCTCAAGGAAACCTGATAGAAGAATCAATGTCGTTATTCTGATACGTGTTAAATGATCGTGGTAAGGCGTTTAGTTTATAACGACTCCCTCACATATATTATGATTGCCGAACACACCAGATCTTTGTTCCACCTTATGCCTGTATTAGTCGATGCGGGCTGCTGTGACAAAATACTATAGAATGGGCAGCTTAAACAACAGACATCTTTTTTCTCAAATTTCTGAAGGCTGCGAGTTCGAGATCAGGGTGCCAGCGCTGTGGGGTTCCGGCGAGGACTCTCTGCCAGGCTTGCAGGTGGCCGCTTTCTCTCTGTGTCCTCACATGGCAGAGAGAATTCTGGTGTCCCTGCCTCTTCTCACAAGGACACCAGTTCTGTCACATCAGGGCTCCATTCTTATGACTTCATTTAATCTTGATTACCTCCTTAAAAGCCCATCGTCAGCACAGTCACACGGAGGGCTTAGGGCTTCAGCGTGTGGGTTTCGGGAGGACACGAGCTAGTCCGCAGCAATACTGCTCTTCCTTTATAGAGCAGTTAAGTTTAAGTTGTTCAGTTCCTGCAAACATAGCTACCAGCACGCTGGTTATAATACAGATTACTTCACTTTTTTTGACTTCGTTTTACACGTGTGTGGTCTGTGGTTATACTGCCTGTGTTCTCCGTGAAGGTGACCCCAGACATCTGTTGCCGTGGTCCCCACTGGCTCACACAGCTAAGGCAGCGTCGTTCTTTTAAACCTCTCTTTCCCCGCCCTCGAGAGTAGTTGAGTTTGTCCTTATCTGACCACACGTTTTCTCGCCTCCCTACCACCTCTGAGCATTTACCTATGTGTTTTTTTTCCTCCTTTCTAGCCTCTGTTTGTCTTTCCAATCAAGAAATATTTCATTCCTTTCTGTCTATCCAGCTGTTCCTCTCAGTATTTATCCCTGTGAGACGTATGCATGCACACTGTGCAGAGTGTGTGGTTTCTCTATAAACTCCCTGTAAGTAGTGATACTTTACATGTTGCCAAGTGCTTGTCATGCCACGGAGCGCTTTCACCCATGGTAACTATTTGCTTCCTACAATAAACCAAGCACGTGTGACCATATAAGTAGTACACAAAGGGGTGCAGTTTTATCTCCATTAAACAAACGTAAAAGCTGAGACTCAGAGAGGTGAAGCAACTTCCTAAACTCTCCTAAGGCCTCACCTTCTCCTAACCGCTGTGATTACGGAGTCTGACGAGTCCCACGATCTGCCATCTGCAGGCTGGAGACCCAGGAAAGCCGGTTGTGGAAGTTCCAGGCCAAGTCCAAAGGCCTGAGAACCAGGAGTGCCACTGACGGAAGTCCCAGTCTGAGAACAGGAGAGCAGAGTCTCAGCTCAACAGCCAGGCAGGGAGAACAGACTCTCCTTCCCTCTGTCTTTTTGTTCCATTCGAGCCCTCAAAGGACTGGACGGTCCACATGCACTTTGGGGAGGACAATCTGCTTTACTCAGTCTGCCGGTTTCACTACTACTCTCATCCAGAAACACTCTCGCATGGACAACCAGAAATAATGTTTAGCCAAATATCCGAGCACCCTGTGGTCCCATCAAACTGCCACATAAAGTTAACCGTCACATCTCCTTTTCTCCATGTATTCATGACACATGAAACTTAAGAGTAATTGAGTTATGATTTATTTTTAAATAAAGTATATTTGTATTAAAATTTTAAATAGGTGTGTAGATGCTTCTTGACTTCCAAAACATTGAGAAAATAACGTTAATGTGTGACTAAGGGGCAGCTGGCTCTGATAGGATTCGGTTGGTCTCACGCCACAGTAGAGCTCTGAATATGAACATTGCCTGTGAGCTCCAGGGGGTACATCGCCACCACCTTTGTCTCTCCACTCAACGATAAATCAGATAAAAGGAATACTAACACCCAAGGCCATAACGTTGAATTTGCCCTAGTCCTTGGGACAGTGCCCCCTGGAGTTGTGCAGTGCGCATCCTGCACAGCCATACGTGGTGGCTGACCCTGCCAAGGGCACTGGCTAGAGCCGTCATGAGCAAACAAGAACCTAAAGGCACTCTCTGAAAGAAAAGAAGCACAACAACTTGAAGAAATAGAAAGAATGAAGTTATTGAATTAAAAGTCCCATATTAAAGTGCTGGTACTGCGGCATCTCTTAGAGGAGTGGTCCTGGGCAATCCTGCTGAGGTGTGTGAGCCTTGTTCTCTTCAGCAGCTCTCCACACTTCACAGACTCTTGAGTGCTCAATGAGCTCATATATGAGGGAAAATTATATATAAAATGTGGATTTTAATAAACATAGAAATGGCCCCACCTGCCTTGCTGCGCTGATGGGGTTGCAGATACGGCATGTGCAGAGTATGTGCCTCAGCTTGTTACAGCACCAGTTTGGTGGGGGCTGGGGGCTCGAGACCTCTCTTTTCCCTTCCAGCTCTCCCATGAGCAACGGCACATAAACAGCAGCCCAGGGAGCACTGCCCACCTCCCAACAATGCATGGCATGCATAACCCCAAAGACTCTGTCCCCACCTGTCTTTCCTGACATCTCACGGCGGAGTAAAGGCAAGGACATACTGAGCTCACCATCATCTTCTAGAATACTTCAATTTCTCTCTTGTGTTTGCTGCAGTAAAAGCTGCACACCATCAGGCTCAGACCCCAGAGATTCTCAACAGCGAGCCCAGGCAGCGCTAACTGCACGTGAAGAGCAGAGGGGGATAAATCAATATTTATCAGACGGAAAAGAAAAATCAATTGAGGGGAAAGGAAAATGGTATCTCTAAGCCTTTGAAAACAGTGACTTAGATGTCATCTACATCAGCATGTAAAGAAGCAAAGCGAGGTAGAAAATGTAGAGGGTCTTTTTATATTTAAGTTCTTAGCTATAAAAAGCTCAATAGTTCAGGAAGTATTTCTTTTTTTAAAATTGTGGTGGAATTCACATAAACAGAAAATAAACTATTTTAAAGCCAACGATTCAGTGGCATTTAATGAAATGTAGCACAATCACTTTTATCCAGTTCCGAAACATTAGGAAGTATTTGTTACTCGAGAATTATGCGTGCAGAAACGACAGTTATAAAAGTATAGAAAATTTTCCTAGACTTTTCAGCCCTTTGGACTTAACTCCCCAGATTGTATTTGAGCACTCAGTTGTAATGTTGCCCCCGCCTAAATGATATTACATATCCTCGGTGATTAAGAATGAGCCAATTTAAATACGTTTTCACATTTGATAAAGTGGGTGGGAGCAGTAGACAAGCACAATCCCATGTGTTCAGATATGTATTGACAAGAGTGTTTATACAATTAAATAAAAAGTAGAAAATTATTTCAGTCATATGCATCCGTTCTGTCCAGGATCACAGGCAGATTGATCAATGGTGATCTAATAATAAATCAAACTGGTCGAACTTATAAAAATGAACTTCAGTGCAAAATTGAATGTAGTCCCTCAGCTCCCCACGAAATTAACAAAAAGCAAGCTTCTTGAATATTAGGGATGGAAAAGGATGTGGAAAATCCATTTGGCCTTCAGTAGAAGGAGTGAATATTCTATTGCCAGTGAACAGAGAAGGATGCCTTTTTGCTCATAGCTTCTGTGGCTGCCCTAAGCTCATTCATGGATACTCCCATGGCTGCAGAGCTAAGGAAGGGTCTGATTAGGAACAACAGTGGACTCCATCCTGCCACCTGGAGTCTCCCTGCTGGCCTCTGGGCTTGGACCCCCCTCTCCGCCCCTCCTGTGAGCTGTCGATCAGATGAGCTGGACTTTGCAACTGAGTTGGACTGACTCTGTCTAAATTGACTCCCTCCAACCCTGGTAAATATTTGTATATTACCTTACTAGTAAAATATTTGTGTTTTACAAACAATTTGTGTGTCACCTTAGAACTATAACCACAAAGAACCTCAAAAAGTCTTCCTGAAAAATGTGGTAGCGAAATTCTTTTTTGCTGTTTTTCAAGTAGCGAGATAAGACTACGGATAGAATCCTTTCTTGGCCTCCTGAAGAATAACTGATTCATGATTTATGAGCATTCCACCTAAAGGAAGAATCAATAAAGAAAAGAAAAAGACTAGGGGAGAACAATCCAATAAGTAACTTTAAGCCTATAGCACATTATTACTTTTCTGAAGTTACATATTACCACTTTATATATAGTAGGCACTCAATATATATTTGTTTGAATTGAATGAGGATTTTTTTTCTTTTTTAGTAATCTTTAAGGAACATTTTGCCTTACTATATAGATCAAGCAATTATACTATTTGGTGCCAGGTGCTCAACTCAGAGAAATTGTTATTTTTAAATAGCCTTCGGCTTTTGTGATAATCTGCTGTGGTCCTGGCCCTGCCTCTTCAATGCTTGCCAACCATCACTCATGAGACCTTGAGGCCACACATGCATTGTCCACAGCAGTGGTTCTCAAATTCTATATTCATTTGGAATCTCATTTTAAAATGTAGATTCCTGGGATTCTTCATCTATGGTGTTCTTTAGCTCTGAGAAGGGACCTAGGAACCCACATTTTAACAAGCACTCTCGGTGATTGAGGTGCAGGTGGTCTGTGGAGCACATTTTAGAAACTGATCTGTAGATTTGACCTTGTCCTGTCTCTGGGAACAGCCTTATTTAGAACAGAGAGATGAAGAACCAACAGTTGGTATATTTCTAGGTCCTGTCCTGGGACAAGATTTTGGTTCACTAGTCACTATTTTGTCCTCTTCGCTGCTTTGTCCCCAAAACCCTGCTGGATTGTGGTAGCTGGGTCCATGGCATTCCAAGATTTCATTGGCTGCTAGATGGAGAGATTTCAATTACTAAATCCCATATTTAACATCCTACCTATCCACCTGGCCCTCCACCCATGACCGAATGCCACCTGTATGCCTACTGCTCACACATCTCTTGTTCCCTGTTTTGCCCATGTGGGTTTGCCGGATGGCTCATCCAGCACTAAAACCCCACTCCTTATGACAGACAGCCCTGACTGAGGGTGCTGACAGTCCTTACCCAGAGTTAGCCAAGAGAAATAGGATAATCACCACGTTGGTTGCCCTCCAGAAAAGATCATCTCCCTCTGTATCTGTGGTAAAATGAGAGGCCATGCCTGCATGAAAGATTTTAGAAAAGGAACTGTTAGAAATTGAGAAACAACCTGAAATATATCATTTTTGTTACATACAGCCTATTCTCAAGAATGGCCCAAAACCTATGCAGATTATAATAAAAGTGTTTTTAATTGACCTTCAGGCTAATACCTTGAGTTAGAATTAAAACACCCTTATCGCTAAAGAACCTCTCTAAACCCCTCATAAACCACACTGACCTAATGGATGCCAATAACGTGGAGCTCCTCCGTTCAAACCCCCTCCAAAGGGCAAAGAGCCAAAGAGAATGGACAGGTTGTGTGAGACGGTGCGTGTGCTAAGAGAGAGGGGATCCTGTCCAGCCAGAAATGTGTTTATACAGTACCTGCTTAAAAGAACACAGCTGGAATGAGTTCTCCTGAGCAGCTGGTACCTTCCCAGATTGTTGTTCTAGCTGCTGAGACTCGAACTATTATATTTAAATACAAGAAGCAGCTTCAGACAAGAGTAGAACAGACTTGAATGATTTCTTCCTCTGTCTCGGTTCATTCTTTATTCAACACAAGTGTTTTTAATACTTTCTATGTGCTAGGAATAAACAGCCCTAGCCTCTGCCCCAAGGAGCTTCCCACCCTATTGTAGAGTTTAGGTCGTGACTTTGTGCTGGGACTCCTGTTCCCTCACCTGCCTGCGTCAGAGGAAAAGAACGAACGCTGCGAGCGCTGCAGCGCCCGGCAGTAGAGGCAGTGAGAAGGTCCCTAGAGAAGCCACGCCAACGGTCCTCGTTCCAGTGGATAAACAAGGCTCGGCGTTTATGCTAAGGGGCTACTCAACAGGAGGAAGAATGAAGTTGCCCACAGATTAAGCAGAAAGCTTCCTATGGATTCTGTACAGCAGGCAAAATTGCCTCGGATGCTATATAGATCTGTGTAAGATCTCCTTTCCGTTCCCTCCCTGTTTCTGCGAGATCTTGAAGATTAACTGAAATACCAGGTGCTATATAAGCTAATAGTTCTATCAGCTTAAACCAGAAGTTCAGCCACCTGCAGGGCTTGCTAAAACACAGATTGCTCAGCTATGAGACTTTCTTTCTTCGTAGGTCTCGGATGGGGCCGGAGAGTTTGCTTATCCAACAAGATCCCAGGACCACACTCAGAACCACTGGCTTACGCAAACATTTCCAGCAACCTTGAAAGTGTTGCTCCACAGAGGAGTACAGGCAGCATCACTAGGTTTAAAATTTTTAAATACCTGCTGTTTTTCTCACTACAAGATAATGCATACATCCTGCAAAAAAATGCTTTTAGTAGAAAAGCAATAAATTCATAAAACGACTTCAGTAAATCTAAAATCACCCCCAGAGAGAGCCATCAATAACCTTTCCGTGTATTCTTATAAAATCTCTAGTATGTGTTTATGTATGTTTGTATATGCATGTATGCATGATATTCTCTCTATGCAATATTCTCTCTTTATATATACATATAAAACATTGGAATTAGACATACTGTTTTGTAACTTACCCCTTTCACGTAGTATTTTTAAGTCGATACAGTTCTATAATACAATCTGGTACATCCTTTGAATGGATATTTAGGTTATTATAGAATTCTTTCCTGTTCAAAAAAATAGGTTCAGCATAAATATTCTGGTCTTTATGTACATCTTTAAGTCTTTATGTACATCCTTAATTTTTATTTTTAAAATTCTCAGAAGAAAAAATGTCAAGTCAAAAGTTATATAGATTTGTAAAGCTTTTAATATATATTGGCTAAATACCTTTCAGGGAAATACTGGATCATGTTACATGCCCGTCAGCACTATATGGCTATTTTCTTACAGCTTCACATAACACTGAATACATGTTTGTTTGTTGTTGTTCTGTGGGAGGCTTTTTTGCCAATTTAATAGGGAGAAAATGCTATCTTATGTTAATATTTTGAATTTTTTTCGTTTAGCAGTGGGGTTACTAGTCACATCACATTCAGTGACGTACTTCTTCCCCGTGCAGCTGTGTGGATATGGAGCTTGGGATTACGCTATCGACTCTTGACAGAGCAATTCTGTTGTCTGAGACTTAACATGTTTGACATTTCGTCAGGTCCAGCATGTCATTTTTCTTTGACACAAACAAATCTCTGAGTAGAAAAGCTTTTGTTGTTCTACATAAATTTGAGAAAGTAAATTTGCCACAAAAATTCTGTATTTTAAATTTGTCTAATGTGATATGCAATCTCGTTTCTCAGCATGTAAATAATTTATTATAATTATAATATAATCGATCTAATTTTACTTAAGAAACCAAGTATCTACTGTGATTAAAAGAGAAAATGAACAGAGCAATGTATCTTGTTATCAGTTTATCAGTGTTTATCGAGGGACCACGTACGGTGATTACTAAAATGAACTTTCTTGGTGATACACTAAACTAAACTTTCTTGTGGAAACACAGGGACTATTAGGTGAAAAATACGGGAACATCCGAATCCCCGGAGAAGTGGAAGCCTCCGAGTTTGAGATGATTTTGGATGCTGCCGTGGAGGCAAAGCTGGAGACCAGGCTGCTGGAAGAGTGGTACTGTCGCGACGAGAACTCGGTGCCAGCGGCTTATTACCTCAGGCCCAGGTCAGAACTGCTGAGAAGCAACAAGAACACGGTGAGTTACCTTTCTCTCCAAAGTGCGTATCTGTCCGTTACTTTAACTGCATATGTCACCTGAGGGTGGCTTTCTCCACAGAAAAGGCAGAGTGGACAGAAAGGTACTCTGCCCTGGACCCTAAATTCCCTTTTAACAGCTAAATCCACACTGGTTCTCAGGGAAACGCAAATGAAAACCACAGTGAGATATCATCTCACGCCTGTTAGGACGGCTGTCAAAAAGTCAGAAGATTCCAAATGCCGCTGAGGGTGTGGAGGGAAGGGAACCCTGGCACACCGTTGCTGGGACTGTAGATTGGTACAGCCACTGTGGAAAATACTATAGCTTTCCTCAAAAAAATAAAAAATAGAGCTATCACGAGATCCAGCAATCCCACTCCTGGGTATATATCCAAAGACAATGAAATCACGATCTTGAAGAGACACGTGCGCTCCCAGGGACATCGCACCGTTATTCACAGTAGCCAAGATGTGGAATCCGCGTGTCCATCAACAGACGCGTGGATAAAGAGAATGCGGCACTTGCACACGCATGCACATACGACACACCATGGAATATTATTCAGCCTTTTATTAAAAAAAAAACCAGAAATCCTGCCATTTGCAGCAACATGGATGAACCTGGAGGATATTATGCTAAGTGAAATAGGCCAGACACAGAGAGACGTCCTGAATGATCTCGCTTATATGTGGAATCTAAAAAAGTCAAACTAGTGGTAACAGAGAGTACAGGGGTGGTTGGTTACCAGGGTCTGGAATGTGGAGGAAATGGAAAGATGTTGGTCAAAGTGTCCAGACTTCCTGTTATAAATGAGTAGATTCTGGAGAGCTGATGTGCAGCACGGTGGCTGGACTTAATAGTAATGTATATTGTGTACTCGAAATTTGCTAAGAGAATAGATATCAAGTGTTCTCTCCACAAAAAAAAAAAATGGGAACTATGCAAGGCGATGGATATGTTAGTTTGATAATGGTAATCGTTTCACAATATATACATATATCAAAACATCACATTGTGTGCCTTGAAAAATTTAACGCAAAAAACTAAATCCAAAGCTAAGAAACTTTCCATATGTTGACTCACCTCTCCTTTTAGCATCTCTAACTTTCCTTCTGGTGTAGTTTTCCTTCTTCCTGAAGTATGTCTTTTGGAAGTTCCATTAGTGAAGATTTACTAGTGATATCAACTAATTATATTTTGATTATTAATATTAATGTTTAATAATATTAAATAATTGGTATTTTATTAAATAATGGAATTTAATTAAATAAATTAATGATTGATTTGTATTAATTGATTAAATAAAATTTCATTAATGAAGCTCTCTCAGTATTTACCTGAAAATATTCTTGTTTTCTCCACTTTTCTATAATGTGCCTATTTAGTTACTCTGATTGATATATGTCATGTTTTCTAATTCCATGAATTCCTATATTCTATCAGTTCTGAAAAATTGTCAGCCATCATTTCATCAAATAATACCTCTCCTCTATTCCTTCCGTCCTTTTCTCTTGCTCTGTAGTTACATGCGCGTTAGATCATCTTAGTCCGTCCTCCATGTCTCTGAACTCTCTTTCACATTACCCATTTGTTTCTCTCTCCATGCTACTTTCCAGAAGATTACTTCACTCATTTTTCTAGCTCACTGATTTTTTTCTTCAGCTGTGTTAGCTCTGTCCATACATTAAGTTTTCAAGTTCAGCAGTTATATTTTTTATTTTGTGAAAGGTGTTGGGGGTGGAGGATGGAGGATGGTCCTTTTTAAAATCTGCCTAGCTATTTTTTTAGTCTCTTTTGTAGACTGTTGATTTCATATTTTTCCTTTAACATTTCAAACAGTTCATTTAAATTCTTGTATCTTATGTAGAATCATGGAGTGAGGTTGGTTCATGCCTCGGCATGACAGAAACATTATCCTTGTCTCCTCTACGGCTTGGTTCCCAAGTGGATCCACTATGTGTCCCTTAAAACTGAATGGAAGAGGCAGAGGGAAAGGGTGGGCATAATCGTTACATAGAATATTGACAGAGATCTCAAAGAAGACATAGATACCCATCCCTCCTCCAAAGAGAACGTCCTTGATTCAGGCAGCTCCAAAGCGAGGATAGCCGTGGGTAGCCACAGTTCATATCGGGCCTGTGTGTTTGTCATTCTGATATCCAAGTTAAAACATTTTCTCTGTGCGATAAAAAATCATGTCAGAATCCTTGATTCTATTCACCTCCCTCACGTGCATTGTTCAAAGTAATTATCTTTGAGTAATGCTTCTCTGGATGGGAATATTATGGTAAATCCAAAACATTCCCTAGTTAAACATGCTACGAGTGCATGAAGATAGCAACACACATGATAGCTCAGGAAATCATGTTTACACAGCAGTTTGGGGGCCACTTGCTCATATGTTACTATTTAATTGGCTTTCATTGTTACTTCATTCATTTCTGTGATCCTCTAGGGAAATGCAAATTATTCTTAAAAGCCCATGTGATATTTCTGCATTAACTGTTGCTGAATAAATGAATGTCTGGACAAGATCATCATCCAGATTATATAAATGTTACTTCCTTGGTAGGCAGCCCTCCCATTCTGTTTCCTAGTGGATCATCAAAACCAGTGAAGCAGAAACAAATAAACACGATTAAATGTAATGTGTGAGCACCTGCCCTTTAACTTTCTCTCCCCTTTCAGAGATATTGAAGAGATTATTTCGTTATAACATTTGTATAAAAGCTCATGAGGGGAAAACACGGTACAATAAGAAAGCCCAACAAACCAACCCTGTTTGAGTCACACCCTTGTGTAACTTGGTCAACTTCGCATGTAACATGGAGATAACTTCTAACTTTCAGGGTTGTTGACGGAGATTAAATGAGACACTGTCTGTAAAGCACTTACTGTAATATTGACACATAGGAGGACTTCACATAATAGAAATTCTTTTGTTCTTAAATATTGCTTTTCTTTAAATTTTCCTAAATGTGAATGATTTTAAGACTGTCTTACTTCTGCATTTCCATAGATGCAGCCTTCTGCCAATGCTGAAAATGAGAAGACATGGCAAGAGATATCAGATGAGATCAAGAAGATATTTAAGGCTGCTGTAAAACTATTACATGAAAAGGGTAAAATAAAATACAGCCAAGCTAAGAGATATCTGTTCTCAGGTACTTTTAGTACATCCTCAGTAAACTAAGGAATAGATGAATAATAGATGCACTCCCTGCTGCTTCCCTTTTGTGGTTCCGCAATTTAATCACATTTGCCGCCTGGTGAAATTTAATTTTTCTAAATGTTTCCATGTCCTGGAGAGGCAAGTATTCTTTTGTTTTAACTCATAGAAATGCCTTTACTTAACTTGAGGGCTTCTCCAGAAAATGTGATTTTAAAAGAAGTCAGATTTGGCTGGATGCAATAGACCAGATTGTGCCGTTGTTTCTCCGGTGAGCTGTTCATTCGTTCACTCACTCATCCAGCAAACATTTATTGATCTATGGGCCTGCTCTGTGCCAGCCACTGGAGGGAGAAAAATGATTAATAAAGCAAAGTCGCTATTCTCCTGGAACTTATTTTTTAATTGGGGGTGGTAACTAAATGATAGGCAAGTAATCGAATAAATGAACAAGATCATTTCAGAAATGATAAGTCCTATGAATAAAACATAGTGATAGGATAATATGACTGATGAAGGATGTGGGGATCCAGACATAGATGGGGTAGGCAACAAGGACGTGACTTCCGACCTGAGTGACAGAAGGAATCAGAGCCGGCAGCGCATGTGTATGTGAGGTGGAGAATCCCAGGCGGAGGGATCAGCAGGTTCAAGATCCCTGAGACAGGAACATGCTTAGCAAATTCCAGGAGCAGGAAGAAAGAAAAGGTGGTTTTACTTTTTTTTTTTTAACTTGACTTTTACTGGGAAGGAGAGATGAGATCAGAAGGTGAGCTCAGGCCACAGCAAGAACCTCACGTTTTATTCTGGGTGAGATGGGAAGCCCTCGGAGGGTGGGAAGCGAGGGATTGGGAGGCTCTAATTTAACATTAAAATAAAAACCTCCCCGGCTACTGAACAGAGACTCACTTGGCCTTTCTCCGCCATGGAAAGGAAGCTTTACTATAAGTTGCACAGGAAACCACAGATCTGAACACACTGCTGCGTGGAAGTAAGACGATATGTAGCATTTATTTTTGAAAGTTGATAGTAAAGAATGATTGAGGAAAAAGCAATGGTAGACGTGTCTCAGATCGGCTTTCTGAATGGCATGGCAAAGCACTTTTGAACACTCGAAAGGTGCTCGAAAGCTATTCTCACTGGATACATGTATGTCCAACGCAGAGGAGTTATAAATCATTCTGACAAAGTCCAGAAGGAAGCTATCAAAAAAATAGGTCTTATTTTAAGCCTCCCCAAAATACTAATACTGTCATCAATAAGTACTGTCTTTAGAGTATGTAAATTAACATGTATCCTTGTTCCTCTGGGACCTTTAGATCCATTTTGGGGGCTCTGGCTCTTCATACTTTATCAAAGACAAAACAACCCCATTCCTTAAAAAGTGCTGTCTTAGAAAAAATGCCCAGAGCAAAGCTCTCCTATTCTTTATGTAAAAAACACTAGTTTTGGGAACGCATCCTCTTATTCACAATCATATAGCTCAAGTATTCAAGTGTTTCACTGGTAAACACTTCCCCTAACTTTCTCCATTACTAAAGAACTCCGTCCATATGGGTAGCCATGTGAACAGGAGCAATTTCACATGAACTGCTGCAAGTGGACTATTTTCTGCTTGGGGTTACGTCTCCTGTAGATGTACATGCTCACGACAATTTATTTTACGTTTCAAACTCATTTTAAGATCATGTCTGAGCAATCAAAATTGCTGGATAAGCGCCAGCTCTTTCAAGTGGATATAGCAAATTAATATTTTTAGAGATCTGGAAAGTAAGAATACAAGATAGAACCTGTAAAGGTGTATTATTTGTATTTTAATGAAATTTTTCACACTTATGGTTTCACCTTTTTTTAAAACAACAGGAAAAGAATAGAAATAAATTAGACCCAAAAAATGGTGCCCTTCTGTGAACATCAAAATTGGTCGTCTCGAGGATAGTAGGGAGATTAATGTCTTACAGATGATAGCTGCCAGGGCTGGGAATCTGTTGCTAATGTCACCGTCATTGGGTGCTGTGACTGGTTAAATTTCAGGATATTGAGGAACAAGAAAAGACAGAAAACAATATAGTATTCTGTAAGGAGAGGGGAAAGTTTATAATATTTATAGGCAAATATCAGAAATTATGATTAAAAGTTCACCAAAATCATCACAGTGCACTTTGCCTCAAAAAATCACTCTATGGAGTTGACAACATCACTCATTTATTCAGGTGTATTTTACGTCTATACCAGGCATTCTGTGTCCAGCCTTTTTCCTCCTGAGCCAAACTTAGATGGGCTCTGCAGCTTGATTTATCTGTGTCTCTTTTCTTTATCAACATTCCCGATGGACGCACTCTTTTCCATAGTGGTGACAATGTCAGTTTATGTAACAGTTGAGTTGTTTTGTGGGAGTCAGATGTGGTGGCACATATCCTTGATTATCATGCATTATGTGTAGATGCTGCAGCTTGACCACTTTCTCTTCATGATACTCTGAGAATCCAGAATGCGCCCAAGCATTTCGCACAGATGGCTAGAAAAGAGCTGGGCACAAGGACATCATCTACAGTAGCTCATGATGTTCTGATTTCTTGCATCTTCTTTGTCTATATTGTAACAAGTTCTTATGTGTTTAACTCCTTTAACTGGCTTCCTTAACCAACTTGCCCGATTGAAACCCTTTGTAAAATGTACTGATACGTGTGACACAGCTTATTGGACACTGGCAGCTATAAACATATCTTCTTCACTTGAGTCAAAAATTTCGATCAATGGCTAAAAAAATATCCTGAAAAAAAATCATCACAAGAGTTCTAGTGAAAGATACTATTTTTTAGTAAAATTCTCACCTTCCTCAATAGTTACATTATGGAGTATATATATGTGTGTTCTAGGTTTGGCTTGATGTTGGAGTTATTGCCAGCATATAAATTTGCTCATTTTATGGCCAGACCAGCCCTGTGTATTCAGAGCCTCCCCCACAGAAATTCACCATCCGAGATCAAGGCACCCATAGATTTGGTGTCTAGTGAGGGCTGGCTTCCTGTTCACAGACGGCTGTTTCTTGCTGTGTTTCATGTGGCAGAAGGAGCAAGGAGCTCTCCGGTCTCTTTTACAAGGGTACGTCCAGTCACGAGGCTGCCCCCTCATGACCTAATCACCTCCCAACCATCGCACCTCCTAATACCATCACATTGGTGATCAGGTTTCAACACAGGAATTTGGGGGGACCAAACGTTCAGTCTATAGCACTCCGTAATGGCTTTTTCTCTCAGTGCTGTCTCTTCTCTCACCATTGTATCCTAAGCAGCTATCAGCATGCCTGGCACGTAGTGAGTGCTCAATGGATGCCCAGGTGGATGAAGGAAAGGAAGGAGGCAGGGAGAAAGGGAGGGAGGGATGGCGGGAGGATAGGCAGCCGATTTTAAAAGACTGCTTGCCTTAAAATTTATTTCCTTTTGTTTACTTATTTCATTTATTTTTAATTTTTTCTTGCATAATGATATTTTCATTTCTACTGACCCCATTTTAAATGTTCTTATAGGGACTCACATGATGTATAACCTATGCAAGCATATGTGTGTGCGAGCATATGTATTACAAGTCATAATATGGTTTATTTTAGAAGAAATAAAGTTATATAGTAAGTCATTTTTCTGTGCCTGTTGTGATGGATATACTGGAATTTAACAGTGGCATGGGTCATCCAGATGGATCAGTAATCTGAACATGATTATATTTTGCCTTAAAATGTGCCTTTGTATTTACATTTGAACATAACTGTCTGGGGCTCAATACATCTCAAACAAAATGATGAAACCACATTTTCAAGGACAGTCTGAGAAGGAACAAATAAACCAGCTACATCATTCAGCCACCTGCTTTCTTTCCCGGACCAAATTGGTCCCTGCTGTCAGAATCCCTGAAATCTAAGAGGGAAGCTAAGCAGTGACCTAGAAGTATCCACTATAAATATGGTGTGCGCTCTTTATTATTCTCATGTCTAACCTCTCCCTTGGATTGGGGAGAAAATTAAATAATTTTACTTAAAACCCATGATTCTGGATTCCAGGCTGCTTAGGAAAAGACAAGAAATTAAAGAGTTAGAAAATTATTCTAAAGAATACTTTGCTGCAAACCATAAGCAAAATAATGGACCACTAGCAACTAGGAGCTGAGTGTTGAGAATGTGGGTACATTGCTCCTTTGTGCCAAGCAATAAACTCCTAATCTTGTTTTCTTTCAGCTATAGAGGATGAGTTTGACTTTGCTCTAGGAAAGCAAACGCCAGCATTCCTAAAGAAATGTGTTTGCTACATTAGGAAAATTGCTAACATTGAGCGCTTCGTGAAAATTCCAGAGATGGGGAAATACATGGATATAACTGGAACAGAACCAAGGATTATTCGGGACCCAGAAGCCCAAGAGAAGCTGATAAAACTCAGGGATGAATTTATTCCTACTATTGTTGCATCATCTAATCTGAGAGTGTACACGTCTGTTACTCATTGTGACATGAAACTAGGCTATTCCCAAGAAATAGAAAATCACTACATCGAAGGACTTGGTAAACAATTTTATGAGGATATGATTGATATAATTCAGGCAACGGTGCAGCAGAATTTTGACACTGAAACTGATATACTTTATGATGAAATCCTTCAACATTCGTCATTATGTAAAACATATGCCTCCTTCTACGAGTACAAATGTGAATCTCTAAACATAGTGCATAACTACATTCTTCCAAGCAAAACTGGGCACATCAACCCTCTTATTATATATGGTGGACCGTGCACTGGGAAGACGCTTCTGCTAGCAGAAGTAGCAAAGAAGGTAAAAGCCTATTCTTTCCCATGTATATTTGTAAAAACTTTTCCTTTGGGAAAATGCTAAATTGATCAAATCATTTCCATTTTCTTCATTTACTATCTGAATTATAATCAGTCTTTGGGAATGGTTACTTCACTGCTTCTTTTCTGTGGATACAATGGTCAGATTGAGAGAACAGGACTCCTGGGATGCTACTACAAAGCAACTTCATTTTTCCTCTCACCGTTGCAGTTCGTGTAGTGGGACAAGCCCTGTGCCATCTGCATGAATCCTGGGGCACATCCCAACAACTCCTCTCATCCCTCTCAGACACACACAAGCCCTCTGGTCACTTCCGGTCACCAAATCAGTCTCAGTTCAATAATTAGTATGTCCGACCTAAGGTAATAAATAAAACTTCAGTCCACCTTTTTGTGCCCCAGCCGAGACCTGCCATAGGAAGGCGCCTACAGTAGAAGCGGGACACGGCCATCTTCTTCCTTTTCCCCGTAGCACCTCCTTCCCTCCTTTCCTAACCCAGCCATGTTCATGACCCCCATGGTGGTGTGGGTTAGGAGATATAGGAAAGGGCGGGTGGCCGGAGAAATCTTACATGACCAGATTCTTCTGAACTGGGTTCTGAACTTTCTGTTCTTAGCAAGCACTTATGGCTCCTCCCATCTCTTCTAGGGCCTTTTTGTGGTTTCCTGGAGGTCCTTTCCCCTGCACCTCCTGCCCTCTCCTCCACGAGCATCTGTCATCTGTAGTTCCCCAGACACGGGAAGGCATCTTCCTTGCCAGTTACTTCCTGGGCTCCTAGACATCCAGAAATACACTTCCAGTATCTTTCTTTCTGCTAAGACCCTCTCCACAGACCAGCACACTCCTTAAGACCTGGGAAAAACAAAGCAAACAGAAACACTTGTCAGCTCACTCTGGCCTGTGGCTCACCTCTGGTACTTGGGAAACGCTCCAGTATCATTTTGCCCCGAGAAACTCTAGACCTCCAGGCCCATCCCGGTATAGCGGCCCAGCCTCACTCCTCCATTGGAGAGCCAGCCAGCCTCAGTCACTCAACCTGCACATTTTCCAAATGTCATCAGACATCAGATGCCCGTGTACCCCACGCTGTATGGGGTGCTCTGTAAGTGGTCCACCAAAGTTCCTTCCCCTCAGCTAGAAATGAAGGCATCTTTCTGACCTCCCCTTTGGGGATGAGGTGATGAGAGGTATGACTCCCAGCACCTGAATCTCCACCTTTTATCTCAGCCTCTCTAATCTCCTTTCCCAGGCTAGAGGTGGGTGGGTAGTCTTCTAATGGTAGAAGATCTGGTTTTCAGAACCTCCCTTTCGGGTCCTACCTCGTGATCTAGAACCTCTCTTTGGAATGTGGTTGTCTGTTGTCTTGGTTCCTTAGCCGAAATCAGATGAAACTAGTTCCACTTTTTAACCTCCTGTTTCCTTGGTGTCAAAGAATGATAGTTTATTCTGGTGTTAATTCAGAATCTTCATTTCCAGCTGAGGGGGACAAGCTTCAGTGGACCACTTATAGAGCACCTCGTACAACGTGGGGGACACAGGCATCTGGTTTCCAATGCCATCTGGGAAATGTGCAGGTTGAGTGTCCTTCCCCAGGTTACTGTCTTAAGAACAGAGCTGTCTTTAACTCCATGAATATTCTTATAATCCATCACATGCTACATAATCTCAAATTGGTCATTTTGAGGTCAAGAACAGACAGTTGCATTGTACCATATGTGAGGATTGTGTGCCAAAGTACGCTCACAGGTGAAAATCAGGTATATCCCACTTACCCTTGAAAAGTTCTTAGAAAGGTTAATCTACCATTTCTTAATATGTCAAGCCCAGCTGGTTTCTATAGTTGTGTTAGAAGATATAGTTCTTTCTTTAACTGAGCACAGATGAAGTAGCAGGTTTGCACTTAGAGTCCACATTGCATCAGAAAAAATTGTGTATGTGTGTGTGCGTGTGTCCTTGAACACAAATTCGTATGTGTATCTTCAAACTTTAGAATTATTCCAAGTAAGGAAGATAGCAACACCATACCGGCCACATGAGAACTGAAATCCAATGAGGAAACATTCTTGTATGCCATTTCACACCCACGCCAGGGCTTTCTTCCTTGTGGAGGAGGGCAGGGGAAAGGCAGTTGGAAGAAACAAATACTGTTGAATCTGATCAAGTCAAAGGTTCATGGGATGCATCTGCACGTGCTCAGCACAACAAGAGGTTGTGCTGCTACACCTGTACGGATAGGCAGTCCCAGCGAGGCAGAGTGTGGTGACGGTCCAGAGTAGATCAACATCAGAAATGGCTTTCTGAGCTCTCACTCTTCTGGATGTTTCATCCAGTCACCCAAGTCTGTCTATTCCCACAGGCCAGGATTCTGGGCCCCCAAGAAGTCATGCCTATTCTGGGGTCCCTTGCCTGCACTTCACTTGTCTCTCTCCTGGGGAATGTCTGACTCACGGTCAACAACAACCTGTCCTCTCCTGTGACCTCACATCCCTTTGTAGACATAGACATCTCATGTTTATCCTCTGTGTTACTCGCCATTTCCATGGACGTGAGGTCATGATTACAGGCCTGCTCTCTGCAGACATCACTCATCAGCACGTGGTTAAGAGGAGGGAAGAATGTGCATATAATCATCGTAAGCGACCAATGTGTAAACAAACTGTGTTTTCTGATTTGCCTCCAATGACAAGATTATCTTCCTCGAAATCAGCTTCAAAGATTGGAGCTAAAAGAACAACAAAATACTTACTTGCTTTAATAGCTGGTTATGAAACTGACATCCATAAATCTTTTCTAACCTTATTCATGCCTTAACCTGAACTCTCTCTTGAAGAAGCAAATTTCACAAACTTACTTCCTAATGTGTAAAATGACACTTCCTTTTCTAAAGAGTATCCTTGGTAAATTCCAAGGATTACTGAAAGACTCTCTCCCTAAAAACACTCTTTGTTATGTTTTATACTTTGAGTATATCCCTTCTCATCCTTTCCTTTCCAGACAGAAAAATACTAAACTTAGTAGCCCCCTTATATATTTTCTCTCTTTAATCCACAATTTAAAAAAAAAATGAAAGAGCACTTAAAATGAAAGTCAGGTATGTCCTCCCTTCCAACTTCATCTCTTGGTGACCATTGATCTCTGGGCAAGTCATTTACCAGCCTGGGCCTCGGTCTCCTCTTCTGTCACATGATACTGTGACCCCATCTTTAGAAAGATACTGTGAGCGCAGATAATGACATGTTTACATAACGAACCATGTGTTATAAAGCACAGCATTTAACAAAACTCTCTGAACCAGCATTATGTATATTTTTATGACAAAGATAAATAATAATCATAATTATGACCCTCTAACACCACAAAAATGTCTCTAAATCATAAAAGATTACATTCAGTATACTTTTAGTACTGAATGTCTGTATTGCATTCTAATTAATTGGAAATTCTGTCAGCAATATATGACATTATATGCTCTCAATTAATGAAAATACTTAACTCAATATAAACTGTAAATCACTACTCAACCCATTCATTAAAAAAAAACGCTTACTAAGCTCCTACTGTGCCAGGAAACGGGCATTCATTCAGTGATACCAAACTGACCATACTAGATATTTGGATTTACAGTTCATGAAATGTTTTGTATCTTTTAGAATGCAAGCTAAATGATGCCTTATGACTGAATAATACTATTACTGCTATTTTACTACCTTCAGTAAGGGTAATCCCGAGGGTCTCACCTATAGACTTGAGTGCATGAACCTTGTGGCAGTTCTGTCACCTTCTCAGAGATTTTTCCATTTCTTGGTACTAGGTTACTTTCTGCATGGTAGGGGCTACCAGAAGCCTGAGCTCTGGAGAGAGGAAATGTTATTATAGATGACCATGTAAATACATATTACCATTCTAAACTCCTCTTTTATGTTTCAGGCTTATGGCTGGCTACATGAAGACACAGGACCAGAATCTGACCCAGTAGTAGTCGTGAGATTTCTAGGAACAACAGACATGAGTACTGACCTTAGGACTCTCCTTCTAAGTGTTTGTGAACAATTGGCTATTAACTATCGGTGTCTGGTTCAAAGCTACCCTAAGAAGATTCATGACCTCCGTGACTTATTTATAAACCTTTTGAATGAGTCTTCACTGCAGAGACCGCTTGTCATAATATTCGATTCACTAGAGCAGCTCTCAGAGAATGATGATGCCAGGAAGCTTTGGTGGCTCCCAGCTCACCTTCCTCGCTTTGTACGGATAGTTCTCTCCACACTGCCCAACAAACATGGGATCCTGCAGAAACTCAGGTGCCTTATCCATGAAGAAGACAATTACATTGAGCTGATTCCCCGGGACAGGAAAATGTGCAGCCAGGTCCTCAAACACCAGCTGCTGCGAGTCAAAAGAAAAGTCACTTCAGGCCAGCAGATTTATGTGAACAATGTGTTCTCCAAGTGCACGCTGCCAATGTTCGTGAACCTGACCTTCCGAGAGGTGAGACACTGGAGATCTCACAAAGATGTCGATGAATCCTCCCTCTGTGTCACTGTTCATGACAGTATAGAGCAGTTGTTCTGGTCCTTGGAGAAGAAGTGTGGTCAGAAACTGGTCTCCAGGGCTCTTGGTTACATCACCATGGCCAAAATGGGTTTGAGTGAAATGGAACTGGAGGATGTGTTAGCCCTGGACAATAGTGTAATGAACGAGCTCAATGAGAACACCAGGCCCACCAATCCCCTGAGAGTGCCGTATTTGTACATCGCCAGGCTCAAGGAGGGGCTCAGTGGATACTTAATAGAAAGACATGTGAAGAACGTCACACTCTTGGTCTGGGCCAACAGACACCTGCAGCTCATAGCCCAGAAGCTGTATCTGCAGGACGACAGTGATCTGCGTGAAATGCATACAATCCTGGCAGATTATTTTCTGGGGGTCTGGTCAGGGGGCAGGAGGAAAGCTTTCTGCCTTGAAGACCCCTACTTGAATGGCTGCCTTGACTTGGAGAGTAGAAGCCTGCTTGAGGAAGAAAAGCACTTCATGGAACAGGCTTCCTTTGACAGGCAAGCCCCAGACCAACCCTGGGTTTTCCAGTGTAATCCACTGGAGCCCGACATCTTTTTCGTCAACCATCGGAAAATGTGTGAACTTTTGCACCACCTGACCAGGTGTGGAAAAACCGATGACCTGCTCTATGGCATCATCATGAACTTCAGCTGGCTTTATACCATGATCAAAATTGGCCAGTTCGACAAAGTGCTGTCAGACATCGAGCTGGCTTACAACTACTCACAAGAGAAAGAGCTGAAGTTCCTGGCCAGCACCCTCCGCGGCATCAAAAACAAAGTCATTGCCTTTCCTGGCTCCCTTTCAGCAGAGCTGCAGCAAAGACTGCTGCCTGTTATAAGTTCCCTGCCCAAACTTCGACACCTTCTTTTAGAATGCGACAAAGATGGGCCAAAATATTGCTCCATTGTGCCGTTGCATTCATCCATGGATGTGACATACAGCCCCGAGCGTCTTCCCTTATCATCCAGTCACCTGCATGTCACAGAAATTCTGCCCACCTGTAACCCCAGTACTGTCCTCACAGCTTTAGAAAATGGTTCCATCAGCACATGGGATGTGGAAACTCGCCAGCTGCTCAGGCAAATCACCACAGCCCAGTCTGTCATCCTGGGCATGAAACTCACCACTGATGAAAAGTACCTTGTGGTGGCTACAACAAATAACACCTTGCTGATTTACGACAATGTCAATTCTTGTCTCCTGTCCGAAGTGGAAATCAAAGGGACCAAGCATGGAAGCAGCTCAACCTACATCAATGGATTCACACTGTCCGTCCACCATGCCCTTGCATGGCTGGAGGCCAGCAAAGATGTCACTGTCATCGATCTGCTCTACGGATGGCCACTTTACCAGTTCCACTGCTGGTACGAAGTGACATGTGTCCAGTGCTCTCTGGACGGTGCGTATGCTTTCTGCGGACAGTACTTGAACACTACCACCATATTTCATTTAGGGAGTGGAGAAAAGTTATGTACGGTGGCATCAGAATTCTCAGGTGGGTTTGTAAAGTTTCTTCTTATCTTGGACACGGCTCAAGAAATGGTCATGGTAGATAGTGAGGGAAGTCTTTCTGTTTGGAACACTGAGGACATTTCCAGCCCCCAGCTGACCGATGACTTCGACTGCCGAAGAGAAGACAGTGAGGTGGTCAGCATTGAACTTTCAGAGGACCAGAGTGCAGTTCTGATCTGTAAAGCTCTCAGTATTGAGCTCTTAGATACTGGCATGTGGAAGGTGGCTGAAAAGTTCAGAGCCAAGCACAACGAACGCTTTGTATCTGCCGTGCTGTCCAAAAATGGAGACTGCATCATCGCAACCATGGAAAATACCTCAGCTGTGTTTTTTTGGAGGCGAGACACAGGACAGTGTATGGCAAGCTTACAGGAAATCTCAGGTTCTATTGTTAAGTTGGTGAAATCTAGTCACCACAACATGCTACTATCTTTATCAACCAGTGGCGTTCTTTCCATCTGGGACATAGATATAATCACAGCCATGTCCAACATAGATAAGACTGGAAAACCCATCCAAAGTCTGGTGTTGCCTGCTAGAGGGGAAATCATTTACTCCCTGGATGGCTCCGATTGTGTTCATAAGTGGAACTTTAGTAGCGGGTTCATCGAAGCTGTATTTAAGCATGAAGGAATAGTTGAACACTGTGTGTTAACATCCGCTGGAGACATAATGGTGACATCAGATGACAAAAGCAGCCAGTATGTCTGGCACACCAGCAGCGGTGAAAACCTCTTTAGAATTAATGGGCAGAGAATATCTCAGCTGCTGATTACACACAATGACCAGTTTGTGGTCTCCCTCTGTGAGGAAAATGCCTCCAGAGTTTGGAGACTTGCCACGGGCCACAGGGTCTGCAACATTCTGACCACTTTGCAGAATGCCTTTATTACCTCTGCGAACACCTTCGTAGTGGGGATGACTAAAAGCAAAGTGTTGGCAGTCAGTCTTTGGACAGGAAGTATCACCAAGAAATTTTGCTGTGAAGACGGGACCACGATTGTGAATTTTAAATTAATCCCCGACTGTCCTGACATCGTGGTGTTTATCACATCGGCCGAGACTGTGAACCTCTGGAGTCTGACAGATGAAGTGATCTGTCGACGGGTGCAACTTCCAAACAACTTCCTGAAAAACCTGGAGGATTTTGAAATTTCTCCCAATGGAAAGCTAGGCATTATATCAAGGGGAGATGAAAATATCAACGTGCTGGATTTATACAGTGGTAAATTACGAGTGGTCCACGCCTCTGGGATCATCTGGCGGCAGAGGTTGTCTCGAGATGGTCGCTACCTGGTATACATTTGTTTCCAAAATGGGGAGGAGGAGGATGAAAATGGTGCAATATCCAGTTTAATTGTAATGAGACTGGCAGATGGCAAAAATATCGGTGCTTGTTCCCTTTACAAAACACCAACTTTTCTTGCACTCTCTCAGAGGCACCTGAACATCATTGTGGGCTTTGATGATGGGAGTATAGGGATATACACAGTAGTAGACCGCGTAGATGCTGCACTGAAAATTAAAATCGCCACTTCAAATAGCAGACAAATTTTCAACAATGCAACACAGACATCCAGGCCAAAGTGTAACAGTTATTGCTTTAAAGCGTCTGTGGATTGTTTATGGAGAGAGTCCACTGAGGTTTTTGCAAGAGACAGCCCCATCACAGTGAGCGACTCCACTGAGTCCAATGAAGCAACACCCTCCAAGAAATACAACTCTTGCTATGACCGAGTGTGCTCTGCCCTAGAATCCAGGGGCCACAGCTATGCCCCTGATAACTGACAAACTATTTGTCCTGCTCAGCAGAAATACGTGATCCACCTGCAGAAGAAGAAAAAAAAATATGTACCAAATGAAAAACTATTCATTTCTTAAAAGACAGGAAAGATGCTGGAATTCCAGTGTTTTATTAAGATGCTCATGAAACATACAGAACTGTGAGATTGATTTTAGGTGCATTTTTTTTTTTTTTTGTCAAAGTGTATCCAGGAATGAAGGAATGACAGAATTTTTATAAGTAGTATTTAAATAGGTACTTCACCTAGAAGAGAGAGGATTAAAGTTCTTAAATTTGCATTGTGGTAAGAAGCAGCGTAATTCATCCCATTTAGTTCAGATGAGAGAGGCTAGAGTTATATACAGACCATGGGGACTGGAATTAGTTACACAAAATCTGTCAAAATCATGAAGACGACGAGCTGTTTGACTTCAACAAATTGATTGTGTGATGAGTAAACATAGCCTTAATCTCGCTTTCCATTTTACAGTCCTGACAACTGTGTGACCCAGTCTGCAGATGGAAGGTCTACAGGTGCAAAACAATGTAACAAAAATGCCCAGATGTATTCCCAGTTTCCCAAGAGACAGGACATGCAACGTGAGACCAGGAACTAGACTGGGACAAGAACTCAACTACCACTATCACAGGGCTACTGAACATGGCGAGTCAGTCTTTATTAAAATACAGTTGCAACAATTGCATGCAAGGGTTTCTGTACAACAAAATGTATGGTTTTTAAACTATTCATTTCCTGGGCTGCAAAAGGACACATTTAATAAGAAGCCACAATCTTTTCACATCCTTTTGAAATGCATATTTGTGCCGGGTATAAAGAGTTACAGGAAGGGCATTACAAATTTGGTCAAACACCTGCTCATTTCTATCATTGTACCAACAAAAGTCTGTACTACTCAGTTGTATGGAAGCATAAATTATTTTCTAAATCCCTGCAGTCAATATTAATAGAAAGCAAGCTTTCTCATCATGCTATCTCTAAGATACTGATGACATTTGCCTTACTCTCGTTCCTTCTCTTTCCTGTGTACAACGCAGATAGATGACCAAATACTCTGGGACAAACTGAACATGCCTGTCTTTGTGCTAAAATATTCCATAAATCTTAAGGGTGTCCAAAGGTTCTTTACTGTCCCTGTTTGTAAGCCCTTTCTTACTTCTCCACCCTGTATGTATGCTTCTTTATCTGTTACTCCCTGATTGAGGACTCCTCTGAGCCTTTTATAGTCTTACCCATTTCAGAGCAGAGGCTGTGAAATGGTATTAAATATTTTTTAAAAACTACTTCACCTATTTAAAAGAAAATATTACATCTCAAAAGGTGAAAGTGATTGTTCCTCCTTCCCTATCTTCCACAAGGCATGTCCTCGGACGACTTTTCAGAGGATGTCGGTGGCGACGGTTCGGTTTTCTTTGAACGTGGCAGTATTAACTTTCGCAGTCAGAGTGATGGACGAGGAACTGACTTGCATTCAGCCCAGCTCTGCCATGAACTCGTTGCGTGTCCCTAGACAGATCTTTAACCTTACCGGTGTGTTGTTTTTGTAAATTTCAGAATAAAGGTAGTGATAACTTCTGCTGTAGCCCTCCTAGGGAAGTTGGGGAGCAATGTGAGAAAAAATACTGTGGCATCTTGATTATCGATGCTAATGGGAAAAATAAAGTGATCTAACCCATAGAGAATCCCAGTCAATTGTATTTCACTTTGGAAAGCAGTTTAACATGTAAGCCTTCAAAGATGTGATTCAGTTATAAATACCCCACTCCATGGTGAAAAACTTTTTTCAGTATGGTTCCTCCTGGTTTAGCTACCAGCCAGGGAAGTGGTAGCCCAGACAAGGTTACCCACGTACAGATCACATGGAGTTGATTGTGTGAGTCAGTGCTTTTGAGCTCTTTAGGCAACACGTTCGTATTCCTTTCATTATCAGTTGAAACTCCATGCCACACATTTCTAAGAATTAAATGCCTAGATGGATTAAATGTAGTATGTGAATGTTCTGTGTAAAAGCCAATAGAGTACAAGTGACTTGAATGATTTTTCTTACCTTGTTTGCAACTGATAGCTCATATTGAATGTTTTTATGTAAACTTTGTATTGTTGGGAAGAATTACCCAATCAGAGATTTATATTTTCATAAATGTTACATTTAGTTAAATTTTGTTACAGAGTTGTTACACTAGAAAATTATTTCAGTCTTCAAACAATATACAGTCTTGTGTATGTATTGTTTGTATGAATAAAAGATAAGCCACTTAGATTTGTGTGCTGTTGGTTTTTCTCCCCTATCTTTAGCAGATATAGTCAGAGACCTTCAATAATAATAATAATCGTTCATGTTCAATGAGTGCTTATAGTGCACCAGGCACTGTTCTTGGAGCTTTGCATGTACTAAGCCATGTAATACTCACAGCAGCTTTAGGAAGTAGAGATTGTTAGTACTCCAAATCTATACAGGAGGAAACCTAGAAACAGAGGTCCAGGGAGAATAGCTGAACAAGACTTCAGTGCATGCTCAATGTGTTTTTTGTTAACTTTCTCAAAGCACATCAAAACATAGCTAGCATTTAGTATCTAGTAGGCATTTAGAGATAGATAATGACCTATGAGTTATTTTCTGACTTACTGATGGGAGACCAGGTGAGGCTCTAAAGGTCCCTGGAGGTTGATGCAAACTCCCAGGTTTTTCAGGTATAGAGAAATAGTTGACGAATTCATTCAGAAAATATTTACTTGGTCATGGCTTTTGCCAGGAACACAAAGGTAAATAAAATAGTCCATGCCTTCTAGGATTTCAATCTTAGCAGGAAAACAGATAAGAAATAAGTTCTCTGTGTATAAGTGCAAGGGCAGTATGCTTCCCTCTGGGGATGGGATGGAACCAGGAAGGACGATGACCAAGGACCAGTCCCATTCATAAATTCCCTCCAGGTGAGACAGCAGGACCAAGGGGAACCTGCTCGTACGCCCTTTTGTTCATCTTTTTCCTCTTGGATCCGAGAATCCTCACATACAACAAAAATATATATATAAAAAAAAAAAACAAAGCACCATTGGCATACTTAAATGATGATACATGGGTAATAATCAGATGAAACTTTGTATCTAGTTGTCATGAAACAATTGTTCTGAGAGAAACTTAAAATCAAGGTGTTAAGAAAAAAATCTAAGAAATTATGAACCAGTTTATTGCCCACATCTTCACATGGCTGAGACTAACATTTAAAATCTACCCCCAGTGAAAGCTACTCCATTACCCATGCTGGGGAATTTCTTCTTAGATTCTAATCTATGTCCTTTAGGTTGAAGGTTAAACTCTCTTCTTTTTTGGTTCTCAGAGAAAATGTAGAGAAGTTTATCAATATTTGCATAAAAGCATACAAATGGAGTTTGTTGTTTAAATATCTTCTTTCTTAGAGTCAAGGACATAACAAATATTGCATGCTTGCTATGTCTGAGGCATTATGTTATGTTCCGCGATGATTTGAAATTAGTCACACATGGCTCCTGCTGGCCAGAATCCGGCAATCTAAAAAAGACTCAACTAAACCAGACATGAAGCCGATAAAAAGTTGTTAATAAAAGTGAAAGCCAGGTTCCACAGAGGAACAATGAATTCTACCTGGGAATCAAAAAGGTTGACCAAGAGGAGACAGAGAGCTGAGGCTAGACTAGTAAGTAGGACTTAGCTGCCAATGTCAGAAAAACGTGTCAGGTGAAGGGAGCTGCGGGAGCAAAAACAGAGAGTTGAAGCACATTCTAGATGACTTCCAACACTATGTTGGGATTTTAGACTTTATTCAGTGATCAGTAGGGAGCTATGAAAACTTTTCGAGAAGGGAGATGCCCTAGTTGGAATGGTATTTTAGAATGAGTCAGGCAGTACTTTGTCGGATGGATTGGAGATTGGATGGAAGAGACCAGAAGCTGGGAGACCAGTAAATGCTATTCCAATGATCTGAGATAGAAAGTGTAAGAACTTGATCTGAAGACAACAGCAGTGAAAACACTAAGAAGAGGGGCAATTCTAGAGTGATTTCAGAGACTTAGCCGGTAGAGGTAGGTGATGAAGGGAAGGGAAAACTCAAATAATTCCAGCTCCAATCGTAGAGTTCCAATAGCAGAGTTACAAAATGTGAAGTGAATAGAAGATCAAAGGGGGGGAAATCATAAAATAAACATAGACCTAGAGAGTTTAAAGATAAAACATCCATGCAGGCAATTGGAAATATGCTATCCACCCCGTGGAGAAATTTGAGATAAAATCCTATCAGTTGGCCGGGCGCGGTGGCTCACGCCTGTAATCCTAGCTCTCTGGGAGGCCGAGGCGGGCGGATTGTTTGAGCTCAGGAGTTCAAAACCAGCCCGAGCAAGAGCAAGACCCCGTCTCTACTAAAAATAGAAAGAAATTAATCGGACAACTAAAAATATATATAGAAAAAATCAGCCAGGCATGGTGGCACATGCCTGTAGTCCCAGCTACTCAGGAGGCTGAGGCAGAAGGATTGCTTGAGCCCAGGAGTTTGAGGTTACTGTGAGCTAGAATGACACCACGGCACTCTAGCCAGGGCAACAGACTGAGACTCTGTCTCAGAAAAAAAAAAAAAAAAGATCCTATCAGTTATTTCTTTTTCTCAAGCCCTTACTACAATGCCTAATATGGTGTGGGGGGGGAGGGGTTTATAATGTGAATGGATACCATAAATTTTTAGAAAGTTTGTTTCTCTTTTTAGAACTATTTGACAAGTTTGGAACTATATTGACAAATCCACTCAAATAAATTGGCTTTCCTATCTTTCATGACTCATTGGTTGGGAACAATTTATACAGCAATGAAAACATGAACACACCTAAAAAAACGAAGTGAATCATGGTACTTTCATCCCAGCCAGCATCAAGAAACCACAAGTTTTTCTTCCATATTTTTCCGAGGGCCCTCTCAAGTCTCCATTTGGCATTCTAAGTGATCTGCACGAAGTGCAGACTACACTTTGTTAGACACGAGGATGGCTGCTTCGGTGTGTCAACATGACAGCGTATATAATGCCGGTAACTGGGCGTCACGGATCACGACAGCACCTCTGGCTTTGCAGAATCTCGGCCTTTAACAGATGACGGGAGCTTAGCCAGCTGCTGGAGCATACTCAGAGCAGCAGTTCTCAAACTGGAGTGTGTATCTCCTCTTAAAACACAAATTTCTTCATCTTCCCTGATCCTCACTATTTCGGAATCAATGTCTGGGGAGGGGCCCAAGAATTTGCATTTTTCCTGAATTCTCCCAGATGAGGCTGATTCTGCTAGTCTGGGAACCACGCTTTAAAACTCAAGACAAAATACCAAAGTCTTTTTGGACAGAATAACTGAACCGACAAATGTATGACTATCCCGTGGACATTACTAAAGTGTGGACTAGAAGATGGACATGAGGGACGTTCACTGTGACACAGTGTTTTTATCCGAAAATGACATAAAACATGTAATTTCCCTCAGAAATCTACCACTTTGCAGCGGGCAGCTACTACAAAACAGGGAGAATCCAAAAAACTTCAGTCTTCGTCAGTACAGCGTGGAAGATGAGTGAATGCAGCTGGACTCACTAACGCAGACACACTGAAAATCCAGGACAGCACGCCCATCTTTAAGTAGCACTTCGTCCTGTTGCCTCTCCAGCGTCTTGGTTTACCCGAACTTTCCAGGGACCAGTGAAAAGCAACCAGAGAGAAGGGTCAGCTAGGTGGCGCAGTTGCTTAACACGTTTTCCTGGCAGCCCAGCATTGGCTTTGGAGCACAGGTGGGAAAAATGTCCAATCCTTAAATAGTATTTTAGGGTAAAGCAACCAGTTCCCACCCACCTCACGTATATGAATTGCAACAACTACGAGCGTGGAGCTCGGTGGTTTGGATGGGGTGTAGCAGCCAAGGTCCTAAGACCTCAGGAAAAGAAAGGGAAGGAGGGAGAAGAAGGGGAACCTGGGGTTCATCGAACTCCCGCGGTGGCCTCTAGGGTGCGGGCGGGCGCGTGCAACTTCCCGGGCGTTGCCATCGCGGCTCACACCGCACGCGGCCGTGCGCACGCCAGGTCCAAACGGCCAACGCTAGAACTGAGGACGCCGGAAAACGCCCGGTGCACGGGGCGCAGATCTATTTGCCAGGGGTGCATCTATTTATCCCCCACTTACGTCCCGGCTCACAGAAGCCTCCCTTCTCTACAGCACCAGAGGAGAGTAGGCACCGCGAAGTTTCCCAGGCCGGCAGGCGGCTGGCGTCCGTGCTCGGAGGCCGAGCTCCCGGATTTCCCGCGGCTCGGGGCCGGGAGGGGTCGGACGTCTGGCTCCAGCGGTCCGAGCGCCGGCGCCGCCGCGCAGGTAAAGGGTTACGGCGCCGGGAGGCTCGCCCGCCGGCCACGTGACGCGCCGGCCCAATGGCCGCGCCGAGGCGGCCCCTGGAGCGCGGGCCGGGCGCGCTGGGCCGCTCGCGTCTCCCCGCGCGGCCGCCGAGGCCGGCGAAGCCATGGGCGCCGCGACGCCGCCGCCGGCCGCAGGTAGGGACCGTCCCCGGCGCGCGCGGGAGCGGGCTCGCGTCCTGCGAGCCCGGCTTTGGGCCGCGGTTTCCCCGACTTCTCTGGCGGGTCGTTTTTTATTTCCTGATTGGCTTTCGCCCTGGGGAAAAATGGGGGGAGGCACTTTGCAGTTTGATAACTTCAGGAAAATTCTTGTCATTCAACAAAGGCGCTGCCAGAGAGGCAAAACCGGGCCGGAGAGGGCACTTTTCAGATTCCCAAAACTAAAGACCAAGACGTTTGTCAAGCTTGGCATCTAATTGGCTGTGAGAAACACTTTTGCATTTAAATCCCTAATTAATGAACTTCCAGCAGCGCCTGAGAACTTGAGTTGGAAAACTGCAAGAGATTTCCCCTTATTTCTGTGCCCCCTCCCCCATTTTTAAGCGTCTGTTTTTTAATAAAACGGAAATGGAATGTGACCGCCGCTGTTTCTCTGAAATGCCCTTGGGTCCCAGGACTTGCCCCCGCGGGGCGCCGGCAGGGGTGGGGGGAGATCTCGGTCGGGTGCCGGGAGGCAGCACGCAGGGGCGAGGGCGCCAGGTGCAAACAGCCCAATGGTCACAAAATGTTTGCTAAATATTTAATAATTAGACAAGCATCTCCCAGGTCGATTACTTGGGTTGCATTGACCTTGGCAGCCCTGATGAGGTGAGATTTTCACAAACCACCACTGAAGAATTTTTCCAGTGATATAAGGCAGAAATCAATGTTTTTTCCCCCGGCACTGTAATTAACCTTAAAAACAAAATAAAAACTCCCTTGAATGACTTAGTACATTTTCTTTTCCATCTCGGTATAAAAGTTTGCCCGGTGAATTTAGAGGAAGTCAGTGTTCCATGAGGAGGTTCAAATCAGTAAAGAATAGGGTGTTTATTTTCTTCCTGTCACTATTTATGGGAGAGCATTGCTGACGGGCTTCTCACCATGGCTGGTGGATGTCCTGGGTGGTTGTAGCCAAGCTCTTGTGAGGAGTAAAATCTGGAGAAAAGATGAGAAACGTTTGAGAGTTGAATGAGAAAGAAATGGAAAATGGTTGCTGTTTTTAAATAGAATAGATTCTGTATTTGCTGGGTCCCCCCCCATTTCATCCTTCAAGCAATACTATTTTAAGGACGAGACAGATAGTAAAGCTTCTAAATCTAAACACCAGTGACTACAGAACACCTTACGGTCCCTGATGTAAAACCACTGTCATGAGGCAGATAATTGAAACAATAATTTGAAGCTGCAAAGGTGAAGTCGAATTCTCGGGCTATTTATATTTCCCTGAAGTGTGATGCGTCAGTTGTTTTGGTCACCAAGGGGAAATAGAGCAGCTGCTGATACAGGAAGGGGAGGCATGGCTTATTTCTCTTCTTCGCCCACTCTGTGTCCATCCTTTGACCCTGTTCCTTCATTCATTCAGCAAGTATGTGACAGGTGCCTCTTTGATGGCACTTGGCCCCATGGCCTGGTCCTCTTTGGTTCTAAAGATTTAGATGTTGAATGATATCTAAAGATAAATAGGACTAATCTTAGCTATGTTTCAAAGAGCTTTTTTGCATATCCAGAATTTAAAACTAAATAAAAATCTGCATATCAATTAAACATGTTCCATTATCGTAAACATGGAATGATTCCCTTGACTTCCCACCTAGAGCTTCTCTAAACCTGGAAACACTGTCTAGCTAACTTCTGGCCCGGAACCGGTGGCAGCCCAAGGGCAGAGCACAGGTACAGCCCTCTTTCCTTCTGGAACGGCCCTGCCCTTGGTACCCAGAAGCCCATTGGCTGTGCTTTTTGGAACTGACTCCAGTTTCCAAACACTTGAATACCAACCTCCCAGTAGCTGGATTTCCTCTCCCTACACTGTGTTTCACATTGCCCTAGTTACACAATTTCTCTAGTAACCCTGAATCGTGGTCTCATTTTGAGTCTTGGTTAAATAATACCTACCCCTTGCTTGTCTTTTTTCTTTTTAAAAAATTTTTTGATCATTAGACTGATTCTCTGGTTACAGAGAGACTTTCTAGGTATCTAGAAAAAAAAGTTGGGAAGAGTTGGTAGGCATGTCCTAGGGGAGGGCAAACTTAGAGCTTTTACCCATTGGCAGGTCAGATGGGGTCACCCAGTTGTAGCCTTTCTAGAGTGTCTGTTCTTAACCACTGAGCCATCCGGCCACCCTAGTTGTAGTCTTTCTTACTACGGTTATCCCTGGAATGCTGTTTAAGAGAATAAACTGAAATTATTCATCTACTTGCACCCTTTCACTTGAGAATACCATGGTCCCACAGAGGCTGGAATCTTCAGAAGGACTGTAGATCATCAAACGATCCTATCCTAAAACATCCTTAAAACACCAAGCCGATGAATGTGTCCTACAGCAGATAATTAAAAGAACTCAAAACACTGACTCAGAGAGTTGTCAGGCATCTTAGAAAAGATACTCCTGAGTTGCAGTGAATATTATTAACATATGACAAAAGGAATATCGTGTCTCAAGTTTTTTCACAAGCAGTGAACTCTGTTTTATTCAGGGCACGTGGTTCTCCAAAGTTAAATGAAACCCTGACCTGGCCTTGGAGATATCAGGTGTGTAGACTCAGAAACGCCAGATAGTTGGTGAGATTTGGGGGACACAGTCTTTGTCTCTAGGGATCTTACGGTCTTGGGAGAAGCCGCTGAAGGATTTTAAGCAGAGCAGATCTCTATCTTAGAAAGTTCGCTCAGGCTGCAATTGGAGTAATGAAACAGGGAAGATACAAAGCAGACCAAAAGCAGCTGCAGCAAAAGTCCACATGAGAAGAGAGAGGAGAGTGAATTGATTCAAAGATATTTAGGGAAGCAGTGGTACTACAGATTTTAACTGTAAGAAACTACTAGGTGACTCGAATCTCTGACATCATTTCAAAATACATATTTTCCCAGGTAGATAAAAATAGGACCCATTTCGCTGCAGTGTTCTTCATGCGGACTTGAACGCCTCTGGGGCCCCTCGGGTTTGTTTCCATCACAGAAAAAAGCTTCTGATAAAGAATGAGGCAATTATATTTCACATCGTCAACAACCTAGTGCTTCTTTCTGTAGGCTTACATATATCCATCTGAAGGCAAAGTTAAGGTGAACTGTTGCCCTCATATTATATACACATTCTCTGACGTAGCTTAACTCCTCTGGGAGTAAAAATGTCCTGACTTTTGATTGTTTAACACTAGTGGAAGTGGATGGTAGAATGGCCTTTCTTTTTTTTTTTTTTTTTTTTGGTTTCGATTGGCCACACTGTGGCTTACTATTTGGATCTTAATGACTTAATAAGAATGAAGAAAGGAAAAAAAAAAAAGGAAAAAACATAGCTTACTGCATGTCACAGAGAGGACCATATTATATTTGCAGGAGTCTAAGTGGTGTGAGAAGCGCATATGTCTCTGAAAGAAGAAGAGTCACCTTGGTTGTTGACACGCTGCCACATGCATAGCTTTTTAATACAATGAGTATTTAGTTACATTTTTAATTTATTAATTCACTTGATCATTGGTTCTAGAGTGGATCTCTACACACAAGAGTTTTGAAATTCGATTCTCATGTTAATTCTTTTCCCGACATTTGGCAATTGAGTATAGTACGTATCTTGGTCATGTAGTGCAACGAATGCAAAGATTTGATTCTTTATTGCTGTAAACAACAGTATCTCTTTTATTTGATGGTCAGATTGCTAACAACCTCAGTCCTCCATAATATTTATTGCAACCTAGAAATGAATAAAAGATTTACTTGCACCTGCAAATTGTTAAGAGCCACATACTTAGATAACTACGAGAACTTACACGGCATTTCACTTCTGATTCCTGATGAGCTTGGCTACCTGGGTTCCTGGTCCACAGCAAGTAGAGCCACCTTTTAAGTTCAAGGTATGGCTCTTA
Source organism: Avahi laniger (assembly GCA_963575035.1). Taxonomy (NCBI): domain Eukaryota; kingdom Metazoa; phylum Chordata; class Mammalia; order Primates; family Indriidae; genus Avahi; species Avahi laniger. The sequence continues at coordinate 3,243 of CAUYSK010072229.1, read as the reverse complement.
AGATAACTGTGAAATGTGGTCACAACCAACTGCCAGACAGTGAACACAATACAGTGAAGGTTATCTTTGATTAAACCCTAAAATACAAGAAAACTTAAATTGCATTCAGAACTGTTAGCAAGAAAGTAAGTACTGACTGCATTTTGGAAAAATGTACTTTCAGTCCTTTCTAGAGTTGGCAAAGCACCCTAGAGGTTACTTGATCTGGCTAGCTTAATTTACAGATGAGGAAACTGAGTCACAAACAGGTTAAATGATTTTTCCAAGGTCATATGGCTGCCACTGGAAAAGCTACAGGGACCAGAATCTAAGAGTCCTAATTCCTGGTTCAGTCATCTTCCTACTACTGCCTAAGAAATATAAATTTTAGTACTATGGAAGACTCATTTTCTATTAAGTATTATATTTTTCCAAAATAGCCACTGTTCATTTAGAAATTACTTATATATACAGTATCAGTTACATGCAGCTGTGTAACAAACCACCCCAAGCATAATGGCTTAAAACAACCACCATTTATTTACCTTATGATTCCGTGGATCAGCAGTTTGGGCTGGGCTCGGCTGGGCACATCTCTTGGTCCTGTATAGGCTCCATCGTGCATGTGTGGTCACTAAGGTGGCTCTGCTTCTAAGTGTTAGCCACCATCAGCTGAGTCACCGGGGAGCAGCTGAGCCTCACGTTTGTCATCGTTCAGCAGGCTGGCCTGGGCTTGCGCGTGTGTCAGCTCAGCGGCTTGCAAGAGGGAAACAAGGCCCCTGGAGGCCTAGGCTCAAGCTGACGCAGTTCATTCACTTCTACTCCAGTCTATTTTAAAATCATGTCAAGAGGCCAGCTCAGATTTGAGGGGTGGAGAAATAGACTCTACCTTTTGATGGGAAGGGCTGCCAAGTCACATTGGAGGATGGCGGTGGATTCAGGGAGGGCTGGAAAACTGTGGCCATTTTCACAATCTGCTAACTTACCTAATTCGATTCTCACAACAACGCTGGAGGTTAAGGCCGAATTCCTCTTTACAGGTGAAGAAACTGAGGACCAGACGTGTTAGTCTGGATTGGCAGGGAGTGCGGCTGGTGAGTGAGGGGTCCGGCACTGGCACTTGGGTCTGTCTGACTCCAAAGCCCACGCTCAGGACCACGGTGCAGCTCCGCACCTCTGTGCTATGCCGCAGGGAAGGGCGGAATTATTACTCAATACCATGCAGCTCAGAGTTTTGCATGAAAAAAATCTAACTTTAATAATACTTTTTCTTTGTTTACATGCTAAAGGAAATAAAATCCAACATGATTGTGCCCTTAAAGAACATATGTTCTCATTTATGTGTGTGTATATGTTCACACATGCTATTTAACAATAGGATTCAGAGTAAAGAGAAATAAGCAGACTGGATTATCAGAGAAACTTAGTAGAGGATGAAGATAATGAGTTCAGGGGAGCCGTGGAAAAGACACATTTGGAAAGAATAAGATCTATTAATAACTTAAAAGATCCTCACATCATTTATGTAAAATAGGTAATATCCCTGCTGTACACGCGGAGTTATTTGCTGCAGATCACACAGCTAAAACCTGATAAAGATGGCATTCAAACCCATGTCTATGTATCTCAAAAAACTACTCCTCCCCCCATTTTGTCCAGTAAGCCAATAGGCTTTCCTCCTCAAAGTGCGGTCCAAGGACCAGCAGCGTGATGGTCACCTGGGAGCTTGTTAGCTTGTCGGAAATGCAGAGTCTTGACTCCAAGCTCCCGTCTGCTGGATCGGAATCTGCGTCTTAGCAAGAGCCCCCGATGGCTCATGAGCACAGTGAAGTCCAAGAGGCCCTGCACTGAAGGGAGCTTGGGGAAGTGACTGTATTAAGATCAGCAACAGAGGATGGAAGAGCTTCCTAGCCAGAGGGAACAGCAAGAGCAGCGGCCTGAGTCAGCTCCACAGCTTTGCGGCAAGGGGAGGGATTCCCAGTCTAGAGGAGAGGCGCGATTTTTGCAGTAGAGGCAAGCAGTCTGAGACTGGTGGGCTCACGCAGATCCTGATGAAATCTGCTTTCTAGGGAGGTTCGTCAGGAGCAGTGAGCCTGATTGTAAGGTTCTGCTGCCGTGTAGGCGCACGGTGAGGATAGCTGAGACTGACGTGGGGATGGAGGAGAAAGGGCCAGTCTGGGAGGTATTTAAGGCACATCCCGCAGGACGTGATGCCAGATTGGATTCTGAGGGAAGAAAGGGAGAAGGTGGAGACCATTCTGGACTGCCAAGTTCCGAACTGTGCTTCCTAACCCTCAGGTTGGGATGTTATCTTTGCATTCTTTACGGCTGAAAAAGAAGGATACTTTCTGGCGGTAGTGGTTTGAGTTTTTGTTTGTTTGTTTATTTGTTTTAAGGGCAGCTGCCCTCATTCCTTGGAAATATAGGAGTTTTCCAATTTTTGCTAAGAGGCAGTTCAAACATTAAAATTCCAAATCTGCATGCCCGTGTTTATTAGGCCTTCCCAACTACCCTGTGACATGTGTAGTGACATGTGTAGGTAGGATTATTATGATCCTTTCATAGTTAAGGACACTGAGACTCGGAGATTTGACTCAGGCAAGATTTGAACCCAGGTCTGCTGGCTCCAAGCCCAATGCTGTGTTTGTCCACTAAAGCACTCTGTAGGTTTTCTGTTTGGTCTTTGGAGGAGATTATCAAACTGATCATCTTTTTGGTTTTGTTTTGTGTTCTCATATACATTCATCCAAACTTGGAAAGAGGCTTCATGTTTATATTTATAATTATTTCATGGAAACTTGAAAATGCCTCATTAAAAACTGGTTTTCTCTCACACCTGGTTTTCTTATTTCATGGAATCCACATGTTGATTACAATGGCAACAAACCGCACTTTGTATTTCAAATGATGTGAGCTATTTTGTAGGCCTTCCCTTTGATTCTTTGAGTGATGAAAAGATTTTGATCTTTTTAATCAATTTTTAAGCCTATTTCTTAAGTAACTAAGCTGAGACTTTAAAAATGTCCATAGATGGCCGGGCGCGGTGGCTCACGCCTATAATCCTAGCTCTCTGGGAGGCCGAGGTGGGCGAATCATTCTGAGCTCAGGAGTTCGAGACCAGCCTGAGCAAGAGTGAGACCCCACCTCTACCAAATAATAGAAAGAAATTAATTGGACAGCTAAAAATATATATAGAAGAAATTAGCCGGGCATGGTGGCGCATGCCTGTAGTCCCAGCTACTCGGGAGGCTGAGACAGTAGGAT
>CAUYSK010072227.1:0-15768 GCA_963575035.1 Avahi laniger | reverse complement strand
AACATTAGAATATGGCATTTCATTGTTAAGAGTATAATAAGGACATGTTATATTCTTACCTAAGAAAAACTTCAAATAGCTAAATAAAACTTGTTCTGTGGAAAATGGAATAGAGAAGTAAGTCAAATGTTTTCCTCTGTCCTTGAATACTATAGTTTTGCTCATAATACATTTTTGCCTCTTTCTACATTTCCCTGCAAATTTGTTTCTTTTTTTCTCTTGTACAACTTCTCCTGGGAACTCCTCTTGAATATGATCCAGTGTTTCTGAATATAGATAGATAGATGATACATAGATAGATAGATAGATAGATGATGGCTAGATAGATAGATATCCACAACACTCATCTACATCATCTGGAAGAGTATGTGTGTCTCTTGGTTCAGATCATTGACAACGAGAATTTTCTTGTCATAGATCATCTTTCAGGATTCTTATTCACAGGAAGTAAGAGTTTAATGTAATAAGTTGGAGCAGAGTAAGATTTAATGAAAGGTATTACATAGTTCTGAAATTCTTCTTGACAAAGAATCAAGCTTGAATGTTACAGAATTGGGAATAGACCATCCAGAGGAAATGCCTAGCCACACACAATGCTGTAGCGTTGCTTTTGCTCAGTTCCTCCAATAGCAGAGGATGCTATAAACTCCATCAGCTTGATGAGGGGAACTGCATTTCTGTACCATTCATACTTTCCAAAGATCCAATCTTTTTGCTTGTAAAAGTTACATCATTATACATATGAGTACATTAGCTTGATAAAATAACGTGTTGAATTCTAGCTGCAAGGGAGTATGATGAAAATAGCTTTTGGTTTTATAGGCTCTATTACATAGCATCAGAACAAAGGCTAGAATCCTGATATCATAAATCTTTGAAGATGCTTGTAAAAACGTTAATCACAATCTAGACATAAACTGTTATGATTGCAATTACTTAAGCAGAAGTTTATAAACAGCTCAATTGGTCCATGTTTTATTTAATTCAGTATGTGGTATCTAAGATCTACAGAAAATGCTATGAACATGATAATAGTAAATCATTTCTTTAATCCTCCAAAAATTGACAGTATGGTTGGAAACAATGTTGGATTATTGTCTTATTTTCTGAAAATTTATTTATACCATTCACAGTCTGAATAATAATATTTTTATAGTGTACATATGTACACACTATAATTAATTCTTCCCCCAACGTTGACCCAGTAAAGTGAATAGGAAGGAATATACTATAGCTGGCATGTGACTTGGGAATGAGACTAGATGCTATAAGGGAAAGAAATGGCAGAAAGATATTTCTGGCTTGGACGAAGGCATGGATGTGTGGAAATATATGACATATTGGGCCTTTAACCAAAGATTTAATAAGAGAAGTGGAACCACTAAGAAGTGTGGGTGTGGGTGTATGTGTGTGTTTGAAAGCATATACATGTATGTGAGAGTATGTTTGCATGTGTGTGTATATATGTATATTCGTGGTACTTAGTTGTGGCAGTTCTAGCAACACCCTCCCCCCCCACACACACATATTACACAGATTAATTACAGGGATTTGACTTTATTCACTTTTCAGACCTGCTAAAATCTCTCTTAAAACTGTTCAACTCAACTGCTGGGCTATCTTCACGTCTCCTGATGGAGATTTCGACTGAAAACCCACAGGGCCTGTAGCCAGGAAGATAAGATGGATATAAAGTGAGAAAGAGCAAAAGGAAGCTGGAAACCACAAGCATGAGCTGAAACCTGTGTCACTGCTTCTGACCTTTTGTCACGGAATTAAACACTCACATACCTGGCCCAGGAGTTGGACAGGCTGAAGGAAGATCCAGGGGAAGGTAGAGCAGCGGCAGGCCCGGTGACTGTCTTATCCCAACACGATGAGCCGGCAGATGAGCAGCAACGCCTGTGAGTTACGAAATGGCTGCAGCTTCTCTTCCATCCTCTCTCACGGAAGATCCTAACCAGATACATACAGGGGAGGGAATTCTGGGGAAGGTAGTTGACCTGAGCCAAGCTGACACATTGCAAAGCCACCAGGCCTAGTAAACAAAAAGGAGTTTTGGATATTATTGGGAGGATATGGGAAGTAGATAATTTGATCTTATAGAACATTTTTAGTATTAATAGTCAATAAAATAAATATCAAAATTTCAGCTAACTTTCACTAATTTTCCTGCAATACTCTACGTAAATATATATTTCCATCTTTTTAGTGATGGCCTAATCAAATCCATGCAATTTGCCTTACGTTTTGTAACCTGCCTCAAGAAATAACCCTCTTTCACCAATGTTGTGTGGAGTTGATTTGAGGAATAGAAAATATTCCTATTTTACTAAATTTTCTATTCTTTCTTCCTACTCCTCCTCCAACCCAGTCACCACTTATAAGACTGTATTTAACCCTTCCCATGACTTTACTTTCTCTTTTTCCTGATGGAAGATTTAAATAACCAGTTGCATTAATTTTACAATCAATTAGCTTTTTAGTTAATGGTGTATTAATTTAGTTTACCCAGTCTAAAATCTAGACACGCTTTTTGTCTTTGCAAACAGTGTTATCCAACTCTTTGACTAGCACCTAGGTATTATAATTACAGACCATTTAGAAATACTTAATAGATTGCTCTTTAGAAACTATTTCCCACCTCTTTACACTGGTTCCTTTGTTCAGTAACCTGTCTCTTATGTTAAACATTCGTGTGACAAAAGTGTGATAAATTATTTAACTTCCCCAGGTATTTCCTAATCCCCAAATTAATTTCTTTAATTTCATTCTCCACATCATTTTTTTAAATAAAATTTCATTTTATGAAAGTAAAAGCCATCTCAGGATACTTATTTTTATTTTCTTGACTCTTGCATGTGAGTGCACACCATATATTTTGTAGTTACCTTCAATTCTAGAAGTAGAGACAGAAAGCATTTCACTACCAGAAAATAATGCTTATATATATGTGCGTGTGTGTGTATGTATATATATATGTAAATAATTAAAATAATATTTATTATATCTGCAAGTGCAATAGTCTATAATGACCCAGTGAATCAAGTCTATTTCATCATTTACTGTATTTTTTTTTCTTGTAAAACATCTTAAGTGTTTAGTAATGCAGAAAACTGGCATTGGTGGCTAAGCTACAATGGAATCCGAGACATATCATTTTACCACCTGAAAAGGAGGATTATAAGAAGTCCAAAGTCTTCAGAAGAGTAGCCAAAAAAAGGATGCTAATTGGAGAACTGCAGACAGGATGACAGTTTGAATTGTGACTACTAAGGAAAATGGAAGATTCACTGTCTACAAAATTGGAGGTGACGGCAGCTGGCATTCTATTAAGTAAGTCTTAAAGAATCATCATCAGAAATGTCTAACATCTTTATTCCAATTTTATAAAATTTCATAGTTATTTCAACCTATATTTCAATTTAAATATAAAATTATTTTAAAATTATTATCATTTCCTACTAATTTATACCACTTCTTCCAATGTTCATGCTGATATTTATTTCCAAACAGAGGTATTAGTCAGTTTGCATTTGAGCAACTGAGTTTAGAGCCCCCAGGATGTTCCCATTTGTAACTGGAAAAAAGAATATTAAATAAACGTGAAAATTTCATCACTGATAGCAGTAAGAGACCAAGAATCACAACTTAATATCTTACTTAGTAAATATATTAAAGTTTTCAAAAATTAAGTAATGCTTTTATCTTTAAGCAATTAAGTGGTTTGTCTACTAATATGAGTTTTTCATAGGGCTGGGAGACAGACTGTTCAATTTGTCATTTATTAGTTCTGGGATGATCTTAATCTTTTTGAGCCTTGGTTTTGTGATTTGTAAAGTGAGGATAATGTTTGCCTTTCAGGTTTGTTGGTGGATTAGTGATATTATGCACAAAATATCTTGTAGTGCTTAGACCTTAATAGGCATTCAAAATGTTTGTAGCCAATGATATTATATGATAGATGAATTGATCTATGATTAGATTATAATATAATATTATATATAGTATTACAATATAATTTGCATAATTTATGCTTTTTATGATCTTGCAAAGAAGTCTTTCTATGGAATAAAATTTAACGCTTAAAAATATCACAGGTATTACATTTTTCTCCTGCCACTATTGCACTATGGCAGGTGTTCTCATAGCTAAGGACTGACTATTTTGTATAACTCTAAAATGCTTCTGTTATGTGTTAAAGTGCTGCTTGATGAAGGTGGCACAATTTTGTCTATCTTAATACTTACACTGATTAGTTTATTAGAATCACAGCAGAGAATATCAGATGATCATAGACTTGAAAATTAACTTTCATCTTTGTTGAAAGCAGAAATTATATTTAAGGAATTCCTGGGGAATAAACGTTAAATATCTACTTAGTTACTTCTAGGAAGAAAGAGACTTCCAACCAAATTCGCGCATCCTATTTTCTAAACAGCTCTAGTTATTAGAAAACTTCTGATCTTTGCAGCAGCATAAACAGGTTTACATACTCTCCCACATTACAGATATTAGTAGATTATTTCTGTGCCTGAAAGTCAAGTTTAAATTCTTTGGCTTGCTCTATATTTTCCACTCACCTACTCACCAACTACTTCCCTGGACACCACAGTTGAGCCACAGTAAGTGGCAAGCTGTTTCTTCCCTTCATGTTTGCACTTACCCTCTCTAAAGAAAATTAGAAAGTATTTGAAACTTGCATTGTCTTAACTAGGTCTGAAATGACGACTTCATGCTATTCATTGAGTAGCTCTAAAGTGACATAATTTTTCCTTTGGTAAAATCACATTTATAATTAATAATCCAGGATTCCTGTTCTGTGGCACTTAAAGTGTTCCAAATTGAAAATATCAACTCAATTAATTTGTGTTAGGAAGAGCATTCTGGAAGAATGAGGTAATAAAGACATATTTGAATATACAGAAGGTTGGAAACAGTTTAGGGCAAAATGTGTTGTCTGAGAAGAACAGTTTCATGTAGCATGCTGCGAAGTAGAACTCAAAGGCAACCTGATAGCCTTTGTCACAGCTAAGAAATGGTAAAGTGAGCCCGGGTGTGGCTCGTGCCTGTAATCTTAGCATGCTGGGAGGCCGTGGTGGGAGGACTGCTTGAGCTCAGGAGTTAGAGACCAGTCTGAGCAAGAGTGAGACCTGGTCTCCACCAAATATAGAAAAATTAGCTGTGCATCATGGCACATGGCACATGCCTGTATGTCCAGTTACTCAGGAGGCTGAGGCAAGAGGATCGCTTGAGCCCAGGAGTTTTGAGGTTGCAGCGTGCTGTGATCATTACATTGTGCTCTACCCATGGTGACAGAATGAGACTCTTTCCAAAAAAAAAAAAAGTGTATTTGTTGGTGTAGACAGAAAATCTTAGTATTTAGAGATTTACTAGCATGTAATAGACCTTGATTATTTTCAAAAACAAGTGATTGAATTTGATACTTAATCATGTATACACATTCTTCCATTTTATTTCAGTTAAATTATACCTTTGTTTCTAAATATTTAACATTTGCTATTTTAGGAGAGTATTTTTCAAGCTGTTGGAGTCATTTAATAATTTTGACAAATTTCATCAGATAAAGACAATCACGAACATATATGTAGTGAAACAAAGTCAGGTTTGCTAACTTCCTGCAGCAACGGAGAGCACGTGCGAGGAACCACAGACTGGATGTCTTAGTAAGAAGGAAGGGAGGTTTTTTTTACAGAGTTTGGGCTGACATTGAATGAGTAACTTTTAAAGGTAATGCCAGGAATACAGAGATTAGCTCTTCATTGGCTATCAGATGAGAGAAAATTATGAATGTTATTGATAAGAAAGTTACAAAAGTTGTGTGACTTTGGTTGTGACCTATTATCAATGTTTCCATTTGTGATAGGAACATCAGAGTCTGATTACTAGCAGGACTGAGAAGCAGACTCAATATGCTCTACTCTTGGAAACAAAACAGGTAATGTGTCTGAAAAGCCCTTATCTGAAGCTTTGCGCCAAGGTGGGAAGCTGAGGCTGCTTCTCTGGGTTAAAGCGACCTACAGGGCTCAGATCCTTCTGACGAAAAGGGCATGTTTTACTCTTTCTGATATAATTGAAAATAGCAACGTTTATGACAATCTGTGATTTCAGAAAGTAAGTTTCCTTAATTTTGATAAAGAAATGTCATCCTTTTTACAGATTTACAATTCTGTTCTGAATGGAATAGAACAAAATAGAACAATTTATGTTCATATTTACATCATTACATTATTTTTACAAATTGGGCAGCTACATATTGGGTGATTGTCCTTTTATAGTTACACTTAGTGTAAGAAAAATAAAACTACACAGTGAAAGTGAAGAAATGGTGTCAACTTTTCATTCTCAGAAGACAGGTTGAACAACCTTCGGGAGATAGATTGCTTTGAAAGACTGTGTAGGATTTTGCTTAATTGATTAATGACTTTTGAAATTTTAGCTTCAGGGACTTTTGAAGATTAATTTAAAATATAATACTGCTATTGATTAAAATAATAATTGCCCTGTTATTTAAGGGTTTTCTATCTCCTTCAAATGAACTTGTGCTATTTCTGAAAAAAAGTACCAGATCATCAACATATGAGGTAGTCAGAAGCGTAACTTGATTATATTAAAATACATCATTTTAGCATCATTAATCTTTACTTTTCAAGGAACAGGCAATAACTAATGGATGAAATTGTTATAACCAATGAAAAGTTAAAGAATACTCCACCTGGAGGTATAGGGTATCTTTTTCACTACACTCCCATGCAAATATTAATATTTTTTTGGATAAATGCAATGTCAGCATCTATAGACTCTGAATAAGAGCAGTTTCTTTTGCTTAATGAGGTGATGTAACCTGTTAATATTTCAGGTCACTACCTTGAGAGCTTTCAGTACTTAAGCAATTTAGACTCACAGAAAGTGAGCAGAGGGAGAACAAATAGATCAATACAAGATTGCTGAGGCGATGACAAATTTGTAACATTTCACTTTTCAGCATAAGGGATCTTAAGAAAAGACAAAATGTGCTGCAAAAATGGGGAAAAAAAACCTCACTCTTTGCCAGGTGGCGAAGTTATTCTGTGATAAAACATAAGCCAAAATATGTAGTAAAATTGATTTCTTATAAAAGAACACTTATCTTTAATGAGATATACACAGAAAATGTATTTTAAAACAATCTGCTGTGTATTGGAATTTAGCAAAAGGCAAAATTATCCTGTAGGTGTCCAATGAGGTATAGTTATGGAGACCTTGTCTTAAGGTGATTTCATCAATAAGGCAATGAACTAGCAAGTACCTAGAGGCTAACGATACTATGATGCATGAGTAAATTTTAAATTTCATTAGCCAAGGACAAAACAAAAGATGATAAATATTTCATAGCAAAAGTACAATTATGAAATAAAATTTTATGAAAGCATTATAATTTTAGATGTGATGATATTTATGGATTACATCTCAGGGAGTATTACTATTATTTAAGCTACTATCAAAAGAGATAATGGATACAGAATAACTTTGTTAATTAAAAATATCTACACAAAGTGGTTGATATTTGACAAAATAAAATGTATACTATAGATTCTAAATGAGATTTGAAAATTTTAGTTCAACATGAATACCTGTGATGCTAATCAAGGGCTAAGGGAAGCCACATGCCTACGTGAAGCAAGTGTTATCCCTTGGTCCAGCATTGGCTATGATGCTAGTCTAACTCTGCCTAATGCCGGGCATCAGCTTTAGCAAATTCACTTGGCAAAGAGAACTGGGTCTGTAGTGTCTACCTAGACCTTTTCAGTAATAAGGTGATTTGTTGTAAAATACTAATCTGCTCAGAACTAAGGGGAAGAAAGACTTTCAGTCACCCTCAAAATTGCAATAATTCTTATTTAATGAGAACCTCGAGAAGTTAAATAATTTGCCCAATATCAGGGGTTTCTGCCCTGATACACTCTCCCCCACCCTTCGTTCTACCCCTTCTAATATAGAGATGTTCCTTGACTTACTTACGATGGGAATATATCCGGATAAACTCATCATAAATTGAAAATATCATAAGTTGAAAGTGCTTTTTTGATTTATGTTATTTTCAACTCATGATAGGTTTATCTGGATGTAACCCCATCATAAGAAAGCACCCCCATAAAGTTAAAAAATCCTCAGCTGAGCCATGGTCAGGGACCATCTGTAACAGTCTTGGGAGAGTGAACCTTGAGGCTCTAATTTACTTTGGAACACAAGTGCAGGGCATATAATTTCTGAGCTCTATTTCCTGACTTGGACGGTTGATGTAACTATTGCCTCCAACCCCTGAAGCTGACAAAGCTATCAACCCTCTCTGGACTAGTCTTGATCAATAATTTCGTGGAAAGAATGTCTCTGAGTTGCATCCATACTCTATTTACTTTCCATGAATTATTTTTTTTAATTTCGTATTTTATTCCTTTTCATTTTTAGACTTGCACCCCTTTAGTTTGCTTAAATTTGCCCCATTCAAACATTCTTTGTATTCACTTTCACCATGTTCATCAGCATTAGCATCTGGGGAGTCAGTGTGTTCCAAACCAAACGACACTCCAAAAATAAAATGCATTAACTAGTTGGAACTACATCTTGACAAAATAATTTAAAATGACAAACGCTATCTGTATCTCTACATATTATTTAATACTTAGGCTTTTAAATCTAAGTAAACACTATTTGTTGCCTCTATCCAGGCTCAGCTTTACTCAGGTCCCATGATCAATTTTGCCCTGAATCAGTATGAATTTTCAACAGTCTCAGCTCTACAATTTGGGCCTGTACATCAAGCCACACTTGATGCCAGTCTGACTCCAGAACTGTGCCCCTGGTTCTGATAAATGCTCTTAAGTATTGGGTATAAGTTCCTCTCCTCTTGACACACAACAGTTTCCAAGTCTCTTTCCTAATCCCTCTTTTTATTTTTTCTCTTTATCCTATTTTGTGTTAGACCTTTGCTCCAAGAATGGAAACTAGGAATGGGCACATTTAAATTCTGTCCCAGAGAACAGACGCAATCAATTTTCCCAAAGCTGGGATGGGGACTTCCACCTCAAGGTAGAATTTATTTAACAAAGAGGTTTTGTGTTAAAAACCATTAAATTCTGTAGATATAATTTTGAATGAGGCAGATATGACTCTACCATTACTTAACTTAAAGACAGTGTGAGATAAAGACCAATTATACAAAATCGGGTTGTAGATGATAAAAGGAAAAAAAAAAATCTTTTTTTCCCCTGCATTCTCGTAACACTTCTGACACCAAATGCATGGGTTTCTTCCATAGTGAGCAATTTTCTAATTCCCCGAATACCAATTGGATGTTCTGCAATCCAACTCAATTTTGACACTATCCACCAGGAGTTAGTTAATGCTCAGTCCCTCAAGATTGCCCCCACTTCAGATTTCAGACACAAGTCCAGGCCTTCCATACTTCTATAAATCAGGAGTTCCCACAACCCCTTCCTTGGGTTTGATAATTTGCTAGAATGACTCACAGAACTCAGGAAAACACTTTGCTTACATTACTGACTTATTATAAAGAATACAGCTCAGTAACAGCCAAATGGAAGAGACACAGGACGCAAGGATTTGGGGGTGGGTGGACTCGGAGCTTCCATGCCCTATACAGATGCAGTGCCTATCCAGCACTTCCATGTGTTCACTTAACCTGGAAGCTCTGTGAACCCCATCGTTTAGGGTTTTTATAGCTATTGCATCACATAGCATGATTATTCGGCCATTGGCCATTGGTGATAGAACTCAAACTCCAGCCCCTCTCTCCTCCCCAGTTCCAACCCTCTAATCACATGATTGGAAACAGCCCCCATTCTCCAAGAGTCACCTTATTAGCATAAACTTAGATATGGTTGAAAGGGACTTACTAGGAAGAACAAAAGATACTCTTCTCACCTTATCACTCAGAAAATTCCAAAGTTTTTATGAGCTCTGTGCCAGGAACTGGGGAAGAAAACCAAATATATATGTCTTATTATAGTACATCATAGTTTCTATTTGAGAGAATAATGGGATACTATGAACCCACTCTGACCATCTTCCTCTTTGGGAAAATGAATGTCGCTCTCTCTAGCTTCTCGGTTGTGTGCTCTGTTTGCTAACCAGATATCTAAGTTCAATACACTTATCATTCATTCATTTATTCATAATTCATATAACATTTCAATGAAGATTTATTAGATTTCTATTCTATGCCAGCCACTGTGCCAAGCACTAGGTATGGTGATGACAAACTATTAATAAACAAAATGTCTCTTTTTAGCTAGATCACAATGTGGCACAACTTATATGATGAGAAAGAGCAGGTTGGTATGTGAAAGGTTGACCAAGAAAATACTTTGATTATGTTGATCTCTTATTTCAACCATTTGTCTAGAGATTGAATCTTACTCTTTAGAATGGATTTTCTTTGGTAAACTCTGACTAAGCTAGCCCCAGTCATTTCTCAGTTTCCTTTTTTACCCTTGACTTCACAGGTTTAATTCTCAGTTCTCCTTCCCTATTCATTCTACCTTCTCCTCTAATCTAATAGGTAACCAGTTATGTTTGGTGAATCCTATCATAGTACATATTAACTTGATTTTATTAATAGCATCTGGAAATAGAGTTTTACCAATCTTTAAAGAGTAGAAATTATGTTAGAAAAAATAAAGTTTGGGAAACTTAAAAATTATCAATAATAATAGAATATAGATAAAATAGAAAAAAAATATATTTTATATTTACAATCTTATTTCAAACATTTTCCAAGTTTATAAGCTATATTGAGTAACATGTATCAGAAAATTCTATACCGTGGAAATACCCATTCTTCAATCTATTACTGCCAAAGTGCTATAGCAGTGATAATGATTGGACATTTTCTTAATAGTTGTGGCAATAATTTGAAAAATGTATTGAGTCAATTTTGGTAATTGCTGCACCACTTTAGGAGCTTGCATGTTCAAAAGGAATGCAGATATTGAAGCAATGTTGGCCAACATACGCAACCCCAGTGGTGATGACTAATGTTCCTCCCAGTTTTACGTGTCCACTTTCATGTTATAGAAATACTCCTGAAAAGTGGCTACCCAGTCAGTGCACTTCCCAGTCTTTGCACATCTAGGAATCGACATATGATGTTTCTTGGTTTTGGTTTTGGTTTTGTTTTAAGCAATGCACTATGAGCAGAATGATATGTGTCATTCTGAGGCCAAGGTTTTCATTAAGCTTGTGTTCATTTCTCATAGTTTCCCTTTTAACAGCTACAGTTAGATTAGACATGGCCCTGGAAATAAGAAACCTCTTTCGTGCATTGCCACAAGAAACAGAGTGATTTGAGCACACGGAACAATGCTTTGAACTCTGACTAAGCAAGAATTACCTTGTTTTATTTGAGGTATTGGAGTCTATATTATAGATTCCAGGTATAGGTATATATCATAGGAGCTAGCATTACTCTAACTAATACACTTTTGGTATGTATTATGACAATAAGTTAAGACACATTAAAATGAGTATTTTATCCATATCCAAGCAAACCAGTCTCAAAGCTGGGACCAAATGTTTTGATTTGAGAAAATGATTTAAAAGGGTATTAAAGGGTAAAACAGTAGTTTCTTGAGCTAGTCAGAGAAAGAGAAACAATTGACATCAAGAGCTTTTGAAAACGGATGCTTGAAGTCTTACTGAATAGATATGAGTCCAAAAGTGTGTTTTATTGTCAAATATAATAGGAAAACAATGTATGTGCCCAACATCTGGAGTTACAATGTGCATTATTACATTAAAAGTTTTAAAAGACCTGAAAACAAACTGTTTAATAGTTTCAAATCTTTTAAAATATTTTTCAAGCTTCCTTGACGAGGTAACCCTTTTCCCCTTATAATACCTGTTAATATTCCTTTAGAATATGTTATGAGAAACACACTGGGAGTGCTGACTACAATTTACTCTGAAACGAGGTTTAGCTTCACATGAGAGCATGATGAAAGCTGATTACCAAATGTTAATGCCTGTAGCTGCTTTGGAAACAGTGACTAGTTGGTAAGATTTGGGTCACAGGTGTCAGAGGCCAGGTGCTGAATCCTGATTTGATCGCCACTAGCTATATGCATGGGAGCAATTTGCTCTGGTCCTAAATTTTAGTTTGGTATGAAAATTAAATTAGTGTATAAACATAAAGTTTTTATGTGTAGAGCGCACGTAAGCACTCAATAAATGCAGCTGGTAATACCTGTTCCCTTCTTTAAAGAATCTAAAGCTACAGAGAAAGAATAGAGAATACTACGGATTAAAAACAAACAGAAACAAAATAAAACACAGTCACCAGTCTGGAGAGTAAATGGAATACAGTGAATGGATACACTTTCTTACAAAATGAAAACAAGAGATTCGTTAGTTAAGGAGCAAGATGAAAGGGAAAACAAGTACAAAAAATCCTCTGTTACTCTTTGTGTGCTTTTATGACATTTCCCCAGCATTTCTTTATTTTCTTCTGTTTGCTACTTTTTTTCTATTAAAATTAAAGAAAAGCCTTGGAAATTATCAAGAATATTTTATTTCTTGGAGAATGGGATGGAAAGAAAATAGTAAGGAAGGAGAAGCTGAGCAAATCCCTCTGTGATCCGCAGAGGAATGAGGCACCATGAACAAAATGGGAGGTGGCAGCCAGAGGGAGCTCATGGCTTAATTAAGTCTCACAGGAGAGACCAAGCCTGCATCCTAAGTGAAAAGAATGAATACAGAATGATTTGAGAAAGTTTGTGTCAACAGGGGACTTCTGCCCTCGCTTCTCCTCTCTGCCTTTGAATGTGTTTTTAAAATCCCAATATGTGGCCTTCATCCTTATCTTTTATTTTTTTAAGTTTCGGAAAGATTAAGAACATTAAAAAATGGAATTTTTGATAATGGAAGCTCACTTTGGAGAGACAAGAGCATTCATTCTGGACAATTAGTTGTAAAGGGGAAATAATAGCAGCAGCAACAGTGAGGAAAGTCAGGCAGACAATTTAAGAGAAGATTTAATCCACAGGCTCAGCTAGATGAAGAGTCTGTGTATAAAACAGCAGAATGGCAACTTGAGCAAGCAGTCCTAGGCAAAAGCTATCAAACAGTAGAGAATTAAAGACTTTGAAATTTGACATGTGTTTACTTATCTTGTAATGCGCTGCCTGGAACATTGCCCACAGGTGGGGAAAACTGTGTTAAAGACCTAGATCGGACATATATCAACACGTGTCAATCATTTACCAATCCCATTGGAACCAAACTACTAACCTCATGCCAGGCAGGGATAGGAAAAGGACTCTGCAGTAACTGTAGACAAATAGCCAGTACAATGTTGTGCTTTTTATTTTGTGAATGATGACATAACAAATTAATCAAAATAAACATATTTTACTATTCAACTTTCCATAAGTTGAGATTCTTCAAGTCTTTTTGGAGGTCTTCACATGGAAAGTTAATGACTGGCTTCCTAGATTTACTCAGCTATGCTTCTGGTTTTAGTTACCATATATATCCTTGATGCCATAGATTTTTTCCCAGTCCTGATCTTTTCTCTAGTTCCTGAGTAATTCATTCAGCTACATCTATACAAGTATGTCCAAAATAGAGGTCTTGAGCTCCAACCTCAAGTCCATTTAGTTTGCTAATCAGTAATTAGGAATTACTAATGAAACCTCCCTGTCCCCCATTATCCACAAAAATTCACTATTGACTTCTTCCACATGTCACTAAATAACTACTTAAAACATTAATTCCATGACAATGTAGAATTTTATGTTTGATTTAAAATTTATTTAATCATTTCTTCAGGGTGTCTAAATTGTTTTTAAATTGCTGTTATTATATGTGATGTATATAATAATATATAAGTTCATTAATGTATTAAATAATATAGTCTAGTAAGATCCAACCATGGTTAATGTAATGAGAATGGTTACATGGCTGGATACTTTCCAGACAGCCCTCATATAAATCTTTTCATAAATTCCTCATGATTTCTCTACTGATAATTTCGAACCTTCTAGAAGCCATATGTTGTATCTATAAAATTGGTTTTTGATGTAGGAAAATAATGACGATGCTAAATGTTTTGATTACTTTTGAAACTAACAGTGTCAAATTTTCTCATTGTTTATGCGTTAGTAAATGTTTTCATCAGGAACTCAAGAAAATTTAATGCATAACAAACACTTAACCAATATTAATCTTGCAGAATTACTTAAGACATTTAGGTTGCCCCTAGGGATCAGAAGCGTATGTCTCTTTGTTGAATATATTAAAGCAGACACTTGTTTTGGTAAAATAATTCCTTAAAATTAAAAAGAATATTTGGAACATATAATAGATATAGGTAGAATATTTCTAATTATTATTTTTTTCTGAAAATAATTATTATCATAACAAGTACCACAGAGTACTAACTATGGCTAGGAGCCATGCTAAGTGCTTTGCAGGTGTTTCCTCTGGATGATCTAATGCAATTGGTAGTATTATTATCATCTTGCAGAGAAGAAAAATGAGCCTTATATAGTTCAGGATATTTATCCATGGCTAGTACTGAAAAAGAGAACATGATTTTTGGGTTATCTTTCTAGTACTTGTTATTTTAAAATATTATTTAGAATACCAGATATAGCTAAATTCACTATCTTCTCAAAATCAGGAGCTCACTTAAAAAATATAGACAGTGAAGGTTCTTTCATCTTTATTATCTGCATATTCTGTCTGAATCAATTTATTCATATTAATGGATTTTATAGGATTTTTATTATGAAATAATAATAATGTATAATGATAAGTGGATTTTACTAATGTGAAAAATGCAGGTCCCGAACTCTTACATATCTGTTTTCTTACATATAATGAAGTCACATAATGGAAATTATAGTTTTTTTTATTACTTTACCAAATTTCTCTCTCTCAATTCCAAATTCCTCTTTTTCTCAATCATCACATTAACTTTCTTTTCGTAAATAAGCAAACAAAGGTCACAGTGGTCACTTTTCTTTCTCAAAGCCAATAAACGGAGTCAAGGACAGATAATACCTGCAGGATGTAATCATTTCTAATCCCCTCTGCACCCTGCCAGCACACGTTAGCATCTTTGTGACTAACATTTGACTTCTATATGATTCTATGGAAACGCATTAATTTTCAAATATCAAAAATCTCTATCACAGGCAAGTTACTTAAATGTTTGAAATGTAATCATTTTGTTTTTGTGTCTTCTACAGCTGCCATTTTCTGCAAATATTATAGTCTCATTAATATTATTTAAATCAGGAGTCTATCTTTGGAGAAAGGACTTTATCTAGACCCATAGCTTTAAAACTCTCTAAGCATTTCTCATCACAAGGGTTTTTCTCTACAGATTTATTGAAGTTGAAAATATGGACAACACCTGACCTCAGTTATATTGGTCTTTGCCCTGATTAAGGAAAGGCTGGCACTAAATTTAAGTACAGAGAGCTTGTACTCAATTATCTCTCTGCTGTAATAATTATTTTTATATTAAATAAATGATAAGTAAATATCCTCACTTTGAAAACTAATCAGATCATACAAATAAGGCAATGAATGCTAGTTGAAGGCCCCTCCCTATACTTGTCATTCTTAGTGGTTTGTAGAGTATATGTAGAGACCTATTTCTACACATTTGCATTTATAATGCATGCAATGGTCAAAAACATATTCTATTATGTTTTACTGTAAATAAATGTGATCCAGTTG
>CAUYSK010072225.1:0-20552 GCA_963575035.1 Avahi laniger | reverse complement strand
AAAAAAACCCACAGGCCAAAGGGTACCAAATTGCTTAAAGGTTTCCTTTCTGCTTTTAATATCTTAGATGTGACCCCTGCTTCCCCTTCTTCTCTTAGAGATGAAAGACTTCATGGAAATGCCAGGCACGCTGCCGTCAGTTGGAGATGACAGCCAGCCCAGAGAAGGTTAATGCTCTCATCAAAAATGCCCATCTTCTAAGTTGGTTAAATGGGTCTTTCTGGTTCGCCTGACTGCTTGCATCTTTCCCAGACAGTGCAGCATCTCAATGAAGGGCTCTTGCAATTTAGCTGCCTTTGCCTTAGTGCAATGAGCAGCAGCTTTCCCCACACGTCCCAGCTTTAACAAAACCCAACCATGGATTTGGCAAGCACGTGCCAAAAAAGGCAGATTAGCCTATTGCCGTTGGAAGGACGGTCTTCTGGGGTGGTTATCTACTTCTCCAGGAACAAAGAGGAAGGGACGCTAGAGTGGCTGGCAAGGAGAATTTGTTCCAAAAAATGAAGGTCCACACTGCTTGCTACCACTCCATTGATGTACCAATCTTCACGCCCGTGTCTCAGAATCGCCTGGGGTGGTATCACAACTGTGGGTCCCTGAGCCCCGTGACTCCTCCTCTGAACTGCCTGAGCCCCAAGCTAATTATTTCACTGGAGCTGGAATCAACGGGCTTAATAAAGATCCTTTCTAACTCAGACGTTCAATGACTCCGTCAAGAAAGAAGGATAACACCATCTCTGAGAGGCAAGTGTTAAAAGTATGTGGTTAGCAAGATGAGAAAGAAGCTTGCCAGGATGAGAGGAGGGGAAGTAATCTTGACTCAACCACACAGATTGGTTGATTCAGTTAGCTCCTGGCGCCGGCCTCTCAGCGAACAGCACACAGAACCCAGCGATTTTACGAGATGCCAGGGAGCAAGCATGGAGGTGGAGAAAAAGCAAAAAGTGACAGCAAGAAGGAAAGGGAGGCACGTCGGCAACTCCCCGTGGTCAGCCCTCACCTCACCAAGGTACAGGCGCGCCCAGAAAGATACGACTCTCTGCCTGGCCAAGTTAACAAGTTTAATGAAGCAGCTTCAAATTTAGGTGATTCTATAAAACTTTCTGATAGATGGTCCAAAATGTTTGGAGGCCTTTTGTTTCTGTATTTTGGTCAGGAAGAATTCCTTGATGCAAGTTTCTGAGATACATTTGAACAATTTAACCTTTTACGTGGGCCAACATGGGTAGATCAGAGCTCAAACACTGACTTATTCTATTGGAAGAGCCATCATCTACTCAACTGTGCTTTTATTCTCAAAAGAGCTCTGCTCTGAATAATGGCCTAAGTGGACAGATTGGGAACACATGCATTCATCTCCCTAAGGACACACTGCCAGTGTATTCTCCATGAGGGGCTAAGCAGTAGCCCTTCAGTGTGCCAGTAGAGTCGGATGAGAACAGAGAGATGTGTCCGTTCATTCCTTCATTTGAGATGAAACATTCAGCAAATGTGACAAGAAGAGTGTGTTAGTTTCCTATTATTTCTGTAACAAATTACCATAAAGTTAGTGACTTAAAACTAACAGAATTGGCCGGGCACTATGGCTCACACCTGTAATCCTAGAACTCTGGGTGGCTGAGGCAAGGCGAATCATTTGAGCTCAGGAGTTCGAGACCAGCCTGAGCAAGAGCAAGACCCCGTCTCTGCTAAACGGAAAAATTAGCTGGGCCTTGTGCTGCATGTCTGTAGTCCCAGCTACTCGGGAGACTGAGGCAGGATTGTTTGAGCCCAGGAGTTTGAACAACATAATTTTATTTTCTAATAGTTCTGGGGGCTAGAAGTCTGTAAGGAATCTTTTGGAGCTAAAATCAATGTGTTGACAGGGCTGGATGCCTCTGGAGGCTCCAGAGGAGAATCTATTCCTTGTCTCTTTGAGCTGCTAGTGGCTTCCAGCATTCCTTGGCTTGTGGCCACATCACTCTAATCGCTGCCACCACCATCCGATCAGCTTCTCCTTTTCTGTAGTCAAACGTCCCTGTGCCTCCCTCTTATAAGTATACTTGTGATTACTCTTAGGGTCCATCAACATGATCCAGGATAATCCCCCCATGGCAAGATCCCTAACATAATCACAGCCTAAAAATTTCTTTTGCCATATCAGGTAACATTCACAGGTTCCAGCGATTAGGATGTGGGTATCTTTGGGTGCCAGTATTCAGCCTTCCACAACCAGGTTTGCGAGATGTGATATCTGGAAAATAGGCCTGTTGGGGGCGGGGCAAATAGAGTGTCAGTAATTCTCGGTACTCCAAGCGCTGACCCCTCTGTCATCTACCGAAGAGCACGTTCAGGCAGCCATACTGGCCCCGTCTCAACTCACAGTTTAGAATCTTTGTATCCCTCAGCATCAAATGCATGAAGGTGACAGTGTTTGCAGCTTAAATCTCAGAAGTAGAGTTGGGAAGGACCCCCCCATCTCTACCGTCACCACTCACTCATACTATCCATGATAAACTTCAGTTTGTTCCAGACACAAATCAAGCTGACTAGCCTCTAAGGGTGCTAGTCTACTTTAGGAATCAGGAAAGGGCACTGCCAAAGTAAAAACTGTAGACTCAGAGTGTTTTCCACTGTTGGCTGTCTTCTGAAGTGGAACCTAGCTTGACAGCAATACCAGGAAGGCAGAAAGGGAAAAAAATCTGTAAGTTTTCAATGGATGCTGAGATACAGGTCTTTCTCTGTGCATGAAAGAGACAGTTTAAGACAGTCTGACTTTGTGGTCAGAGTAGGCATTTAATTACGGGTTTTATGTCTTTTTATGTATGCCTGGAAGAAGAATTCTTTGTAAATCAATGAAAAAAACCATATGAAAAAACTGCTGATTCTTTTATCTAAATTCCCACAAAGTGAAACAGAGTCTGTTCTAAACACATTTTCTGAAGTTCTGACATCATTTTATGATGCTACATCATGTTGCTTCAACTGCTGTTCAGACAGCTCATCCCACCTGTCTTCCTGTTCATCTGACCTGCCTTCCCACAGGTCAAATGTGAGATGTAGCATTTTAAGAAGCCTCCCAGGGGGCCATTACCTATGTTCCAACATTTGCCAGTTCACACGTCATTGTTCCTACTTCCTCTGGGTCTGGAATGCATTGGTTCCAAATACATTACCCTAGAGCATCTTTCTGCTAAATATCATAAATAACCGTGAACAGTCATGACGGCTGTTACTGCTTCCTTCTCTCCTCTGTCTAACCAAGAATCCTCAACAAATGCAGTTCCCAGCCCCCAAGCCACAGACCAGTACCAGTCCATAGCCTGTTAGGAACCAGGCTCCACGACAGGAGGTGACTGGCAGGCGAACAAGCGAAACTTCATCTGTATTTACAGCCGCTCCCCATCACTTGCATCACCACAGAAGCTCTGCCTCCTGTCAGATCAGCAGTGGCATTAGAGTCTCATAGGAGCACAAACCACTGTAAACTGCCCGTGCAAGGGATCTAGGTCACATGTTCCTTATGAGAATCTAGTGCCTGATGATCTGAGGTGGAACTGAGGCAGTGATGCTAGCATTGGAGAGCAGCTGCAAATACTGATTATCATTAGTAGAGAGGTTTGATGGCACAATAAATGTAATGCACTTTAATCATCCCTAAACCACCCTCCTCAACCCCAGTCCCATTGGAAAAATTATCTTCCATGAAATCAGTCCCTGGTGCCAAAAAGGTTGGGGACTGCTGCTCTATGAGAATTTCTCTATTCCCAATGTATTTCTTTATTCCCAATTTCCCAATTTCTTTATTCCCAATATATTCTCTCCTTCTCCTTCTGTCTCCCAAAAAGCTGAACCTTGCCTGTCTTCTCTTCCAGATTCTTTGCCCTCAGCAAAAACTTTTGGGCCTGGGATATTTACTTGAACAAACACATAGCCTTACTTGGTTGGTACCAGAATCTCATACCATGGGATTTCAGAGTTGAATTTTTTTTTTAATCAGCAGATTTTAGACATTAAACTGGGAAAAATTAGAATAAGAAAAGGTGAGAGGTGTCATAATCCCTTAGAGGGCTTGACAATTAAAATGTAGATACTTTTGGTTGAAGAGGAACAACGGATTTTTAGCAAGACCAACTTCTGCTGGAGGCAGATAAACAATCCTGCAATTTATACTGCATAGGAGAACAACAGGAGGGGAACAAATTGGGGAAACCAACTCCACCCCTCAAAACTTCTTGGCCTTAAACATGAAATCTCTTCAGAATGGCCCCAGCAGTCCAAAAGGCAAACAGCATGAGTATTTTTTTTAAGTCTATAAATGTGCTTTACCTGCCAGCAGAGCTGTTAGAATTTAATAGGCTCATATGATGCTCAAGTGTTTTGCAACACCTATTATAAGGGATGTATGTTTTCAAAACTGACTTTTCTCCAACCAAAAGCAAGGAAAATCAACCCATAAGAGAAACAGGAAATTAGCTGCATGGATTTGACTTTGGTGACGTAGGCTAGAAGGTTCTGAGTTGCTACTTTCGTCATTTAATGGAATTCAATCTCCACAGTTCTGTTGCCCTGCACAAAGAAAGCCTGTTCAGCCCTCCGTGGGGCACTATTAAGTGGCGACGTGGATTATGAGGGACACCAGTGGAGACACATGACCTGGACTCCCCATTTATAGTCACACCTGGCACCTGGAGGAACCGGGTCCTCAATGTACCCAGAACCCGGTCCTGAGGCCAACTATGAATATTCACAGCAACGAGGGAGTTGAGCCTTAGGAAACTTCAGTCACGTGCCCAAAGTAAATGGCAAAGCTGGGGTTTGAGGCCAGGGCTGTCTGCCTGTGTTCCCTTGAAAATGCCTGAGGACTGCTGGACAGCACGATCACAGAGGCACCTGCTGGCTCTGTTTGTCTGATTCTTGTCATTTGTTAAGAAGCACTGATTGGTTTTGGTTTAGTTACAATTTCTCACTCCAGATTTGTCTTTTCTATACCATTTCTGCACTCCCAAATGTTCTGTCTCTCTCTGCTTCCCTCTCTCTCCTTCTCTCTCTTCCTACCCCACCCCTGCCATGGCGATTCCCCTCAGACCTCCAAGCGAAGCATTTATGCAGAAGTAAGCCCACCCTTCACAGGATGGACTGGAGCAAAGGCCGCTAGTGACTTTGCTTCTGCTTCTCGTCCAGTTTATTTGAACCCAGTGTCTCTTCTCAGCCTCCCAATAACTCCATGGGGGGAAGGTCCTATTGTTACCTTCATCTTCCAGATGAGAAAACTGAAGATCCCAGACACTAGGACACTTGTCCAAGACTGTGTAACTAGCCAATGGCAGAGGCTGTTCTCTGTGACCTCTTTCACTCCACGATGCTGGCTTTCTGTCTCCCAGAGGAGAGACAGGTGTGTACCCCTCTCTGACGCAGTAGTAGTGACACAGCCCTGCAGGAATTTATCACAGACATGACGATGAGGCTTTGGATGCACATACTGGTCAGAGTGAGGGTCTCAGTCAGTCATGCCCCCCATGGCCCTGGCCACATCCACTACACTCCATGAGGTACCGCAGGATGAAAGCACTAGGCTTCCTAGTGAGTGACATCGTGGCGTGGGCCACGCAAACTGAGATGCCACACCTGGGCAGCAGGCCCTGCAGCTTCTCTCTCCAGCTCAGAGGAAACCCAGAGCCGGGAGGACTGCATAGCCACACCTCAAGGTCACAAAGACCTCTAAAGTTCACGTCTGACCTTATTCCAAGTGAAGACATAGAATTTAGCCGACAACATTGGGATGAATAGCTGTGGTCAAACAACTTGAAATTTATAGTCATTACAAGGCCACACGCATTTAGGATACAATAAATGAATGTTTTTAACACATTTTATGCTTATCTTGTGAAGAATGCAATTCCGCAGTGTTGTCTTTTAGTGATAAGAGCATTCCTTACCGGGGGCCCGCACACTTTTCCTGTGACGGGCTGGTGAGTTAGCATGTTATGCTTTGAGGGCCACATTCATTCTCTGTAGCATATTCTCTGTTTTTGCTTTCTTTTTAACAACCCCTTTAAAAAGTAAAAACCATTCTTAGCTCACAGGCCACGTTCGGCCAGCAAGCCTAGTCTGCCATCCCCCTCAATTCGAATTTGTAAAATACGTTACAATTTTGTGATTCTGTTTTATTATATCTTTACTTTTTCTTTAACCAGTTATCTTAAAAAATCATACAAGTGGCTGGGGTTGAGATCCACTCTGGCCAGATCCCGTGGACAAGGGCCCATGGTCCATTCTTTATCTGTCTGTCCTGGTCAATACTTCACATTCCATGGAAATCTGAAGAGGCAGCAGGAGGGAGATTTAGGAAGGAATGTAGCAAACATTAAGCTGTGAGTGTTTTTATTGCCTTTGGATGAATCTTTGGACATCATCCATCTTTCCTCTTAGGTTTCCCTGTCTGTCCGACGGGTACAATAACGTGGGCAAAGATCCTGGGCAGTGACCAGCAGGTGTCTTCTGTTCCTGTGGTCTGACACATCTCTGCCCAGAAACTACAAGTTCTAAGACTGGTTCCTGTGCTTTCGGCAGTAGGAAATTGTTGAGGGGAAGGTGAGCAGTCCCAGATCAGCTACATTCTTTAGGGTCTGAGGAATGGCATTGGCTCTGTAACGCCTGCACCCCGGGTGCACCTGGGTGACCCCTGACCACAGCAGACACCCCCTGTGCTGACCTCTCCCATCCCAGCAGAGGGCACTGGGGCCAACCTCATCTCTGGGGTGGGGAAAAATCCCCGAGGGCCTCCAGCCTCCCAGGGGAGGCGGAGAGGGCCGCACCCTCAGGGAGGCCGCAAGCACCTGCAGGGCCGTGGCCGTGGCCCCACGCCAGAGGCCGCAGACCTGGAGTCCCTGCCCCGTCACTCACTAGCACCTTACCTCAGAAAACGTCTCAATCCCTCAGAAGCTCCTTGACTAACATGAGGGCTGTGAGCTAAGTGACCTCCACCATCCTCCTGCCTCTAACTTCCTAGATCCCACTAAGCGCCCCTCACCCTGCCCAGCAGGTGCCCCAGTTCCTGTTTCCCAGAGAACATAAAGGGCTGAAAGGGTGACCTTGCCTACGTTCTCTGTCCCCCGGCCCCCTGAACGATGGCACACTCTCAGTCTTCTTCCCCGATTGCACAAAAAGGAAGTGAAAAGTGGAAAGGCGGGGTGCCGCCTTCTTCCCCAATTCCATCCTGTCCCAGCTCCCCCAGGATCACGTTCCATCCGTTCTTTCCTCCCATCCGCATCTCCCCGCTCGCTCTCTAGCTGTCCCCTCCCTGGTGTGGAAGTGCGCCCCAGCGAGCGGCGCCATGCTACCACCACCGCCACAAGACGCCCTCCCTCCACCCGTCCTCCCCACCGCAGTGGGTGTGCCAGTGCTCCCAGGCCCAGGTCCCTCCCTGGTAGTGACAGTCCCCCCAGCTCCCCCTGCCCAGGCTAAGAAATGGAGCCAGAGGACCCAGAGTTTGTCATTTCTGCCGCTCAGAACCTGCCGTGGTGCCCCTCACACAGCAGACTCACTGCCATGTGTGCCCAGTGATGGGAAAACAACAGCCCCAGGAAAGAGGAAGAAGCACTTCCGGAGCGCCGCACCGGGCAGCCCCGGCACGTGGGTCCTGCCGGGTGTCCCGGGGAACTGGGAATCCTACTGCCGGCTAGAATGCAGGGCATGATAGAAGGGGGGCTTCACTGGCTCTTTTCTGGACAGGTTCCTCTTTCTCTGTCTTCTTTAAAAAGAAATAATAATAACAAGGGAGGGACATTTGAGAAATTGAGATTTTAAACCATCCTACAGGTCAAAACGAATTGCATTTTTGCTACCAAGAGTGGGGAGGGGCAGGGAGGGGCAGAGGGTAAATTGGCAGCGAGGAGACCCTTTGGTGATGTCTTCCTTGAGCCCCCACCTGGCAAAACTGCCGCAGCATGAAGGGCAGCCCCTCTGGTGGGCAGATCCAACCGTGCGAGAGAAACAAGGCGCGCCAGCGGGAGCCTCACCGGCCGGGAAATTATTTCCTAATAAAACTACAAAGGGAAGGACAATAACTGGGCACTGCTGACAAGTATTGTTGTCTTGTATCAAAATCTCTTTATAAACCTGTTTGAAGAACAGAGCTCGGCTTCTCTTTGAAGTCCCAGTTCAAAGCCGTTGACTCGCAGGGTTCCCAGCCTTGGTGGGGGATGGCAGGGAAAGAAGTCAGGAGGAACTTGGCAAACTCTCCGTGCAAATAAATACCTCGGCACTCCGAGGACGAGTTTTTGGTTAGATCTCCCGTTGCACTCCTAATTATCTATAACAACCAAGCCCCCACCTCTGTGCCAGGCGCTTCCTGTGGACTGTCTCCTTTAATGCTGGCATCCCCAGAGACCGCAGAGTGTGTCTCGCAGGTGCTCCTCATAGAGGCCGGGCAGCAGGGAGGGTGAGGGAGACCGGCCCACACCCGGTGGGGGGACAAGAGTTACAGTCCTGACCAGGGTCACCCCCATTTAAGAGCTCCCAGCTGTGCTGTGTCCTCAGCAGCCTGGTGAGTCTCAGTCAGTGCCCTGAGCTGTCTGTACCGAGATGCCACCCCCTTCGCCTGCCCTATAGCCATCTCCTCTTATCTTCACCCACTGCCTCATCCCAGTCCCTCTCTCCAAAAATAGCTTCATCAGTTTCCCATAGTCGTGGTTTTCAGAGTGTGGTCCCTATACCACCAGCAACGGCACCACCGGGACTTGAGTGGAAATGTGCATTGCTGGGCCCCACCCCGGACCCGCGGAGTCGGACACGCTAGGAGTGGGGTCCTGCCACCTGTGTTGTAAGATCCTCCAGGGGATCCTGAGGTATGAGAGTCACTGCTCCAAATCCATGCTTAACAAAGAGCGGCCTGAAACTCGGTGTTGTTTTTCCTAAGATCACAGTATTAGAGTCAAAAGCCAATTGTTTATACAGGAACGGGTGTCTTGCCAGTAACAGCACGATTCCAGGGATGCATTCAGCCAAGGTTTAAATAGAGTAGTAAATGCCACCAGCGGTGTAAGGGTGGAATGAGAGAAATTTCTTCGAGGACGGAGGCTGCTGCCTGCCCACCCTCCCCACTTTAGGGTGTCTCCTTGTGAACATAACAAACTCAATAAAGAGGGCTGGCTGTTTGATTGTACAACACCTGGTCATGGGCCTTCTGACCCTTGGAACTGTCAACTGCTCACCTTGGGAGTTAGCACCAAGCTATCTCATGGGGCATATGAGAGACAAACAAGGTGAAGCCTCTTGTCTCTCAAGTAGATAAAAGAAGTTTTCATGCTGCATTTTGTCTTTTGGGTCTAAATGGGCGTGAGATCCCTCCCATTCTGGGCAATCACTTTCATGCTCCCTGACATGCACAGAGCTCTGACAGTGCTCACCCAGTGTTAGAATCACCTTCTCTCTCTTCCATACCGCACGCAGCGGAACTGTTGGCAGGGGTGTTTTGTTCCCTAATCCAGAGGCGAGGGTTGGTATTAATAAATACTCTCCGCAATTCTTTTGCCTCGGCATCCAAACCTAGGGACCAAGAGTTGGCCAAAGGCAACCGTTCTCGAACATCTTCCCTCCCGGATTCGTACCTCGAAGGCCTCACACCTGTAGGTGCACCCAGCATTGGTCTCCCACGCCCCCAATTCACACGGCTTTTCCCTGGCGCTCCCCATTTCCCTCCCTCTATCACGGCTTTCTCCTCTGCCTTTACTGCCATGGGACACGCTGTGTATCAAGAGGGGAGTTGTTTGCATGGCCTGTCTCCCGTATCGAGAAGGTCAGCTTCACGGGCTGGGGTCATGGCTTGTTCATTGTCACTTAACCCCAGCCCCAAGCTTGCACTGTCACAGGCACTGGCCTCTCCCCAGACAGTCCATCCTCTCCCAGCCCCACCAGTCCATCCCACTCTGCAGAGCAGACCCAGAGCGCCATATTCTTCATCTCCTGTGAAACAAAACAACCTGCCAAATCGCACGCTGCTCAGTGTGCAAAGTGTTCCTCCGGCCCATGACGTGAGAACACCACGCATCGGAAGGAAGCAGCCCAGCGATCCAGTCACCAGCCTATTGCATATGTAGCTTTCTGACTCATAAAAAATATCATCTTACACAGTTTCTCGTCAACCTGCTGCCAAGGGAGCAGAGGCCGCAGCTTTAGGGCCGACGGAGAGACGCAGCCGGGGGAAGGTAGGGCGGGACGATGGGCATCTGTCACCCCCAGCGGGTCTCCCCTTTGGCAGAAAACCCTCGAATGGAAGCTCTACTTCATGCCATGCAAATGAGGTGCTGATGAGGTCATTGCATTCTGCCGGATTATTATCTCTGACATTTTATTCATAATAATTACAGAGCCTTTCCACCTTCAAAGTGCTTTGCAAACAATAATTAATTAATTAACGCTCGTAACACCCTGGTGAGGTGGCTTGGTATTATTAATTTATCTCTACAGTGTGTTATTATCCATCGCTTCCTCCCTCCCCACAGGAAAGGGCGGCTGGGCCTCTGCGCTGCGGTGCTAGTCCTCGCCCAGGCCCATTTCCCTGCTGCTACCTCCCGCTCCTGAGCCACGTTCTTTCCTGGAAGACTGGTGGCCCGGCAGACAGCTCTTCAGAGTGTAGACCGAGTGCCCCACGAACTGCCCCCCGCCCACCTGTCCTATATTGCAGTGAGGCTGTGGCTTGTGCTCCTCCCCGGTCCCCCCAACACCTGTAATTAACTCAGATCTCAGCCTCCCTCCCCCGCCCCTCCCCGCCACCTTCTCCCTGCCGTTGGCTCCCACTTCCAACTTCGTCTTTTGGTTTGTAATTCTAGTGCAATTGTATCCTTAAGTCCCATTCCTCACCTTGTCTTTGGCTCTGTTTCCTTTCCGTCTCCACAATTCTATCTCCCTCTTCACTCGCCATTCATTCTCCTAGTTATCTGGATTTTAATTATGAAAATTAGACTTCTCTGAGGGGCGCTTAAAGCAAGGGTGTCATTGCGCTCCTCTCTCCCTGCTCCCACTCCTCATTTTTATCTGCGCTCCTTCTTGGCACGTGGTGCCCTCTCCCTCTCTGGCCCTGCCACCCCACGGCCCGTCCCTTCCTTCAGCCACTTGTTCCACACCAGCCACCGAGGGACCACTGCGTGCGGGGCCTGGCTCAGTGTGGGGCTGGGCAGAGGGGGTGACAAGATGAATTAGGACTCGGGCAGCCCTCTCTTGGGGGAATGCAAGAGCAGGGTCTGAGATGCTCTGTGGGAATTCAGAGGTGGGGGTTGATGCGACCCTGCCCAGGAGTAGCAAGAAGGGGGGGCCCGGGAACCTTCACAAAAGGGAGGCTGCATGGGGTTTGGGAAGGACAGAGAGGGAGAGCATCCCTGCTTCAGGGAACATCATTCGCACGGGAATGAAGTTACTGGCGTGGATCACTCAGATAAGCTGGAGCCATCCTGAGGCAGGTACTTTAATGGCACCCATCAGAGGTGGGGGAGGACGAATGCCACAAGCATCCAGGGGCAATGATTTTAACAATGAAATTATAGAGGAGGTGAGCAGGAACTGTCCACATCACAGAGCAGGCAGTATTTCCCTCCAAAAATCTCCCCTTGGCATCTTTGCCCTCCTCCTCCAAAGTGCTGCGGGCACCAACTCCTGATCGTTCTTTTCCTGGACTCCACGGCCCCTCAAGTCCAAGTCCCCAGCCCCGCGGGGTTGCCAGGCCTTGCCCCCCTGATCTCCAGCAGCCTCTCTTTTCATCACATCCACTGTCTTCGGGGGTGCAGATGCCCGGGAGCACCAGGTACCAGGATCTTAGTAGATGGGTGGGCGGGGGCAGTGATCACAAGTATCGAAGAATTTCTTCCTATTGCAAATAACTTTTTCCATTCTATTTGTTTGTGGAATTAGAAATAGACTGGTGTGGTGTAGTGTGTGTGTGTGTGTGTGTGTGTGTGTGTGTGTGTGTGTGTGTTTGGAGAAGATAGTGAACCTCAAATATCACGTTGAGACATTTGGACTGATTTCTATGAGCAATGAGGATCATGTTCATTTCCTAGGGCTGCTGTAAGAAAGTAACACAAACTGGGTGGCTTCAAACAATATAAGTTTATTGTCTCAGCCTCTAAAGTCCAAAATCCAAGGGTCAGCAGGATGGTTCCTTCTGAGGGCTCTGAGGGAGAATTTATTCCGTGCCTTCTGACGACAACCAGCAATCCTTGGTACTCCTTGGATTGTAGATACGTCTCCCCAGTCTCTGCCTCCATCTTCACGTGGCGTTGTCCTTGGGGCCCTGTGTCCTCCCAGGGCCATGCTCTTAAAAAGATACCATTCCATTGGATTAGAGTCCCGCCCCACTCCAGGATGGCCTCATCTTAACTAATTGCCTCTGCAAAGACTCTATTTCCAAATAAGGTCACATTCCGAGGTTCTGGGTGTTAGGACTTCAACATATCTTGGGGGGGTGGGGTCAGTGCCAGGTTTTTAAATAAGTCGGGGTCACCTGACCAGATCCCCATCTAGTCCAAAGGGCATCTGCGGCAGCAGCAGTGTGGGACAGAGGGGAGTCAGAGGGACTGTGGGGAGGCCACCAAGAGGCCAAGGGGACCACTTCCATTTCCT
Source organism: Avahi laniger (assembly GCA_963575035.1). Taxonomy (NCBI): domain Eukaryota; kingdom Metazoa; phylum Chordata; class Mammalia; order Primates; family Indriidae; genus Avahi; species Avahi laniger. Next base: position 7,955 of record CAUYSK010072225.1, on the reverse strand, counting down.
CAGAAGGCACCTGCATGAATGTGACCCCCCCACCCAAACGCTGTCTCCTCTCCTTTCATCCCCTCTCACAGGTCCAACTCCAACACAATTCTAAACATCTTAGCAGCAGTAGCGATCGTTAACATTTATTATGTGCTTACTGTATTCTAGGTGCTGTGCCAAGCACCTCGTGAATAGCATCCCGTTTAATCCCCATAATTAGTTTTTGAAGTAAATGTTTCATTAACAAACACTTACAGCACCAACTCCGTGCCAGATATCATTCTAAGTGCTTTTTAACTATAAACTCATAGAATCCTCAGCAGAATCAAGTGAGGTAATACGATTAATGTCTGGATTTCACAGGTGTGGTAAGGAAGGTTATATGGCTTGTTGGAGCTGGGCTTCAAGCCCAGGCAGCAAGACCCCCTAGCCCGGAAGCACAATTCTGCCTCCACAAACAGCAGTAGACAGCCCTGCAAGGCCAGAAACTGCTAACTGAAGGACGCGTGGGTTGATGGAGTAAGTACAGTACAGTGAACACTTTGTAGGTGTGGAGAATGGGAAGGAGTCTCTGCCCACAAAGGACGTGGGACAGGGGACAGGCAGGGGTAGTGCTGGGGAGAAAAGTCCATCTGTGATGCAGGCTCTTTCTCTCCATCAAGTCTACGACATAAGAGCAGAGATTCTCAAAGCAACAAAAACAGCGAAGCACACAGGGGCCAAGGTGCCACTGAGGGGTCTGGGTGAGGGGTCTGGGAAGAAGGTAAGTGATGACAACGGTCGTGCTCTCCGGGAGCTGGGAGAGCCGGGGGGTGGTGCTCCTGAGACAGGCGGAAGCCGTTCCTCTGCTGCAGGCAGGGCTCCAGGCAGGGCTCTGCCTCTGGGCTCAGCCGTGTCTTCCACGCAGCAGCCACGGTGATCTTGATGGAACATCAGTGTGATTATGTCCTCACTCTCCAATCCCACCGAGAATATTCGATGTGTCCCATCACCTCCCAGATGAAATCTAAACCAAGCCAATCCCTCCCTACCATGCCCACCCTGCCTTATATTCTAAACTCCAGCCACACTGTCCAGCTGCCCCAGGGTGCTCTGCCTGTGCTGGGCTAGGCGTGTGTGCGCACCTGAGCATGGGTGCACGTGTGCGTGTGCTCATCTTTCCCTGGCCCTTCCCCCCACTCCCCAATCCCACCCTGTCCGTTTCCACCATCCCCCCGCCTCCTTCCTGCCCATTCATCCTTCGGGTCTCAGTCACTTGACACTCATCTGTGAAGCCCCCTACGCTGACTCCCCGGAAGCTGACTTAGATCCACCTCCATCTTTGCTCCTGGCACTCTTCGAGCCAAATCCCATATTTTTCTGATCAATACACATAACATAAAACCAACCACTGTAGCCATTTTTAAGTGCACAGTTCAGTAGCGGTGAGTATATTCACATTGTTGTGCCACCATCTCCAGAACGCTTTTCATCTTGCAGAGCAAAAACTCTGTGCCCATCAAACACTAGCTCCCCATTGGCCTCTGCCCCCAGAACCCTGGCAGCCACCCTCTACTTTCCGTCTCTACAAATTTGACTATTCTATAATAGATATTTCAACCTCCCACCTTTTTAAAACTGTGTCATACTTATGTCTCAGGTATAGTATCAGAGTCTGTCACTCCAATGTGCAGGATATATTATTTTTATTTTAAACCATCTTGGATCCCATCTGAGCGCCCACCCTGCTGGGACAGCAGAAATTCCAGCACCGTTGTTGCCAGGCTCACCTGCCCAGGTGGGTTGTGCAGAGACCAGGCCTCCTCTATTGCCAAAGCACTGGGGAGCCCCTCCACTCTCTGGTCGTCAGCAGCCCTTCCTGGTCCCCGGAGTATAGCATGGCCCCAGCCCATGCAGACCACCAGGGCCAGTGGCTCTTCTGCCTCAGGTTCACATTTGTGGAGTCTGAGGGGGGCTAAGATCCCCAGTGCTACACCAGCCTCTCCTGGCCACACCTTCAAGATCCTTCCACATGCACTTGCCTTTCCGTCCTCCTCCCTCTTTTCTTCCTTCACCCCCAAAGCCTTCATGCTCAGCCCCTGGAGTCCCTTCTCTTCCCTTCTGCTGCCCTCGGAGGCCCTTAGTATCCTTTCTTCAAAGAGCTTGGGACTTTTGCAAAAGTCTTTGACTTCAAGCAGCTTCTGTTTTCTGCCCTGAAAATATCCCCAGGCAAGGACAGGCAAGGGCCCATCCACCTGTTGGTCAGAAGGAACATAAAAATAGGGCAAAATGCAAAATAATAACTCAAAATATTATTCTGCCATGTTTATATGTTTTCATACTTTTCTCCCTACTGGACTGGAAATAGCGTTAGAACTGAATGTTGTCTCCTCTTTGTATCTCTAACATCTCTATAATAGAGTAGTTTCTCAATAAATATGATAGATATGGATGAATGAATGCATGAATTAGCATAACTCAGGACTTTTCAGCCACAAACTTCTCTCTTTTATTAATATATATATATATATATATATGTGTGTGTGTGTGTGTACAGAAGACCCACTCTCGAGGGGATATGGAAAGGTAATCCTACTACCTATAATATTTATTTTATCCTTGGGTAAAAAAGTGTGCCCAATCAAGATTTTAGAATAATATAAAAATACATTTTATTTCAAAATCTTGGTTTATTGGGAGAAAGGGATAGTAGAGAAACAATATGGTCTTCCTGCTCTACAAGGCAGGCTTAACTCACTGCTCCCAGTATACGGCTTAGAATTAGTTCTCTGCAACCTGGACGTAACCTAGCAATGGGAGCAGTACTCACCTGTTCTTCCTACGGGGCCATGCTCTGGGAAAGAGTCGTCAGAGAGAGGAGGAGAGAATGAATTAAGAGGTAGAAGGTTTCACATACAAACTGGGAGCAAACGTCAGAAGCACAAGGGCACCAGGCTGCACATCCTAGGAAGACGCGCTGTTGTGTCCACAGACCGGGAAGCAACAGTGTTCTGGGAGCCTCGGTCTGTTCTGATATAAAGAAAGCTGCACCCACCGTGTTGCTGGTCTGCACAGAGAATCTCAGCTCCTGCCGTGGAGCAGCCCCCAGCAGGGCTCTCTGGCTGGCCATCTGCAATGGCCGGCCCTATTAAGTGACCCTGATTCATCTCGTCCTATTTACTTCAAAGGACACCCCATGAGGGAAAGAGACAAAAGGCCGTCGAGGGAACTTGTGGGAAGTGAGGGAACTGGCTAAATAATTAGCCCTGCAACCTTCAAAGTCCTCTATAATCATTAATTAATCCACCCAACTGGGATCGGTGGGCAGATGGGCGCCCGTCACCCGCCCTGACACGCCCATTGCTAAATGAAGTCTGGAGAGTGAGTAAATGTACGCAGAGGCAGAGGCACTGCCTGTGGGGAGACCACTAGACCTTGGCTTTGGGATTTGCTGTTAATAAAAATCTATGGATAACGTAAGCAAGGTGGCAAGAAGGGACCAGGAAGCTTTGGAGACAGAATATGCCCTAAGACTTTGGGAAATGGGACCAGTGGGTGGACTTCTGCTCCAAAGGCCAGGAGTCAAGGGGTCATGGTTCTGGATCTGCAAAGAAACCGCCCCCACAGGAGCGTATCTGTGCCCTTGTTGTGGGTAACCCTAAGGAAAGAGACCCCTCCTTAGCCCATGAGGACCACTACCCAGATCCCACCAGTGGTGCTAACAGCAGCAGTTACCGCCTTGAGCAGAACCCCTGCAAACACCCAGTGCAGACGTCCAGGATGGGGCACCTGCGTTCAAAGCGCAGGGCTTCCCAGGCCTGCTACGTGCTTTACCATGCGTCCCACCACAGGGAACTTGGCTGTCCGGGGAGATTTTGCATTGTTCCATCTACACCTTTGGAACCAGGTCTCCCATCTACCAATGTGCAGTTCTTGCAATATGACCAACCAACTAAAATAAGGGTGCAGTTTAAGATTTCTTCCCCACAAATAAGCTCACACTTCCCAATTCTCAATTTTCATCAATGCTCAGAAGGGAAAATGAGTGGTGAGATCGAGATGTCACCAGGAAGGCAAGCCGCCGATTTCTCAAAATGCACACAGAGTTATTCATCCTAGCAAACTCACAGAGGTGCCTGGCCCTGGGGCATGCATATCCCCGAAATCAATTTCAATGTCTTAAAGTTGACTGGACTTGAGGATAGTGACTAATGCAGAAACTGCAATGTAACATCAAAATGAATTAGTATTACGATTACTATCATTACTGAACACCTACTGTGGGGCAGGCACTCGGCAGAGCACTTGTCCACACTATGTATAATTTTCCTTATTCCTCATGTCTGTCCTCACCTAGGAGATGGCTAGTCCTCTCGTCCTCATTTTTCAGCAGCGGAAACCAAGCATGCAACTTGTTCCAGATCTCATATATTATAAATAAAAGAGCCAGTTTTCAAACTCAGCAATGACTCCTATGCTCATGTTTTGACCCCTCCTCTCTGTTGCCAAGACAAGCGTAGGTGCCCAGCCAAAGCGAAAGTGTGTCACCCTGTTCTGTTCCTCCCCTCCTACAGGCAAGCTCCGTGGAGTCAGACTTTCAGAAGGGTGTCACTGAGGAAGGACTCTATGCAACGGGAGCACTGTGATTTGAGTCTCTCCAGCCTCTCCGCAGTTGGACAGACCTGCCAGGCCCTCACCCACAGAGCACCCACTCTCATGGGGCCGGGGTCCTGCCCAGGCTACCTGGGGATGGCCCCTGTTCTGTGTTTCTGATGTAGGACTGTTGCCTTCTTCTGAGGAACCCGTCACCAACACCCATGTGCAGCCCTTTAGTCCGTTACGTGCTGATCTTCTGTCTCTTCTAAGGAGACTTTGCAAATCCATGTTTTTTATAACCTGTGCCCAAGATGAGGGAGATAATGTCTGATTCCGCTCATATGAGGTCCCTAGCACGGGCCCATTGAGAGAGAGAGAGCAGAAAAGAGGCCACCAGGGGCTGGGAGGAGAAGGGAGTTGGGAGCTATTTCATGGGGACAGAGTTTCTGTTGGGGACAATGGAAACGTTTTAGACACAGACAGTGGTGATGGTCACACAGCATTGTGAATGGAGTTAACGCCACTGAACTGTGCACTTACGGATGATTAGAATGATACATATTATGTTATACATATTCTTCACCAAAATATAAACAATAAAGTAGGTAAATGAAATTCTGACACATAGTAAAACATGGAAGAATCTAGAAGACAGTATGCTACAGTGAAGTAAGCCAAACACAAAAGGACAAATACCGCGTGGTTCCGCCTATGTGCGATACCTGGAGTGCCAGATTTACAGAGGCAGAAAGTAGAGCGGTGGTCGCCAGGGGCTGAGGGGAGCGGGAACGAGGAATTAGTGTTTCATGGGTACAGAATTTCAGTTTGGGATGAAGAAAAAGTAGCTAGAGATGGGTGATGGTGATGGCTGTACGACAATATGAATGTGCTTATGGCACTGAAATGTACACTTTAAAATGGTAAAGTTTACGTTATGTGTATTTTACCACACCAAATGATTTTTTTTCTTAAGTGAGGGAGAGCAAATTCTGTCCAGCATAGCCCTAAAACGAGTCTCCCCATAACAGAGACCCGGGAGTCCCAAGGCTGAAACACTGGTGAGTCCCCCGCATGTCTCTGACTTCCGGAAAGGTACTTCACGGTTCTGAGGAGTAGGATGTGACCAGGAGAGACACAGAGCCTAGGAGGTGGGGGTTCCCATGGGGCTCCCCAAAGGCCCCAATGTCTCTAAGGCCTGGCTTTGGGTGGCGTCCCTCTTCCCAGGGCCACTGCCTCTGTGTTCCTGGCCCAGCCAGTCAGCCAAGGACCCGCCTTACCGGTGGCTGTCAGGGTGCTGCTCTTGGCTACTTACAGCTCCACAAATGTCTGCTTCCATTACCAACATCCCTGCTCGCAATATTCCTGACTCTCAATTTATAAACAGATAAATCACCATTGCAAGTCTTCAGGGCTCTCTCCAGGAAAAATTAAAATGAAAACATCTATTAAGATGCAACAATACCTGTTTTTATAACACCCACACGCCATTTCTCAGGAGCATGCACTTTTCATAGAGTAAGATACACAGGCAATTCTCCCAGGGTTCCAAGGACATCAGGTGCCATCGCCTCTTCCAGCCCAGCACAGACGGCGGCCACCTTCACATCCCTCCCACAGCCAGGCGGGGACCCCAACAAGGTCGCCCTGCCCCTGCTCACACAGGGCCTTCCTCAAAGCCCTGGTGAAAAAGGCACCAGTCCCTGGGGGTCCAATGTCCTCTCAGCAGCCAGTGGAGGTGAACTGCAGCAGGTGTCTCTGCGACTTTGCGGTTGACACAGCCCTAGGAAAATTACCTGTTGATGCTGGTCCCATGGAACCCTCCACGAGCTGCCGGGGTTGGGCAGGGTGCTCGGAGGGGGGAGGCCAAGTGCAGCGAGCAGCTTGCCCAGGCCCGAGCCTTCCAGATGCGTGGGATCCTGCCTTCTGACAAGGCCAGTCTCCCCCTGCCTCTGGGTCCCCAGATTCCCTGGGCTCGGCTTCCTGCAGCACTGTGGAGCATCAGAGAGGGCTGCTTCTATGACTGGAGCTGTCCGCTGGAGAGACATGTTTTAAAATTCATGGCCTTTCCCACCCGGGTTCAGAAACAGATCAGCCTCCCAGACGAAAGTTTAGTTACTCTTTTCCGGGACCTGCCAGCCCCCTCCCACCCCCGCCCCCACCCTCCCACAGCTTTCCTTCCCCATTGTCCTCCAGGATCTTCTGCGTTTATCCCAGTGTTGAATCCCCCCAATACATCAAAGCCAAATGAACATTCCTCTGTTTCCAACGGGAGCCTGCGCTCAGCTGGCAATGCCGGCCTGGCTGTCAAAGGTATCTCCCTCTGTCAGGGAGAGGGGCCACCGAAGGTGCGGCTGGCAGAACAGATAGAGCGGAGTTTTGAACTGAAAGGGAGGCAGGTGGTGATGGCTGCAGTGTTCTCGTTTTGATTTTTTTTTTTTTCCCAGAAAAGGCATTTGCTGGAGGGCCGTCCACCTGAGGCTGGGGGCGGGGGCGCCACGGGGCCGGCAGACGGGCTGGCGGCAGCTTCTGCAGCACACCCTGCCAAGGAAAATTAAAGAGCAGTGTGTTTGCTTCCTGCCACGAGTATAAACAACAACACAGATCCTCTCGGGGGATTTCTGTCCTCAGCCTTCCTCTCTTTGCAGTGTTTCTCCTCTGGGGCCTCTGCTGCCAGGCCGTGCCTCGTGTCCTCATTCACGGACGCCGGCTGCCACACGCCGGACGCAGGCTGCCACATGCCAGCCACAAAGAGAAGTACATGGAAGAGAAGCAAAACCTGATGACTTCAGCGGCGTCAGCCCAGTGGCGGAGGTGACATGTCCGAGCCAGAGCAAGAGAGAGCCTGCCCATGGGGAGATGACGGTGACACTCAGTGAGAGCTTCCTCTGTGCCTGATACAGTTAATCTGCACAGCAGCCTTAGGTGGGAGGTCTCGGCCCCAGGTGATGGTTAATTTGATGCCTCAACTCGGCTAGGCCTCCTCGGCACCCAGATGTTTGGTCAAACAGTAGTCTAGGTATTGCTGTGAAGGTAACTTTTAGATGAAATTAACATCTAAATCAGTAATCTTTGAATAAAGCAAATAACCCTGCGTAATGTGGGTGGGCCTCACCCAATCAGTTGAAGGCTTTTAGGGCAAAGACTGAGATTCCCTCAGGAAGAAGGAATTCTGCCCCAGACGACATTCCGACTTGATCTGCATCATCAGCTCTTCCCTGGGTCTCTGGCCTGCTGGCCTGGTCTGCACATTTCAAACTTGCCAGTCTCCACAATAACTTGAGCCAATTTTCTAAAATAAATCTCTCTCCCTCTCTCTCAATCTCTCACTCTCTGTGTGTGTATATGTGCGTGTGTTACACACACACACACATATGCACACCCTGTTGGTTCTGTTTCTC